>VYZT01040184.1:0-103492 GCA_013400735.1 Pomatostomus ruficeps
AGGGCCAGGAGTTGGACTCGCTGCTCTCGATGCTCACTTCCACCTCAGCTTATTTCATGATTCTGTGACTTTTAATTGCTGTCTTTAGTATCTATGGTCCACCTCATAAGTGCAGTTAGTAACTCTTCATCTGATAGCCGGGGTATGAAAATAAATTAGTCAAATTACTGCAACATTTGGCTGTGTATAGGGGAAGTCAATAATCTGTCCTGGGGTTTAGAGAGAAGGCAGATCTGAGCTCTTATCAGAGGTGCAAACCAAAAGAGTAAGAGGACACAGTTATTGACTGTGGAATGAGAAAATCAGACCAGATATAATAATAATAATAATAATAATAATAATAATAATAATAATAACAACAAGAACCCCCACACACAGAAAAAGAGACTAACATCGAAAGAGGCCTCCCAGAAGGCTGTGGAAGCTCTATCCTTAGTGGTTTTTAAAACCAGACTGAAACAAAATCCCAAGTAACCTGGTCTAATATTGAAATTGATCCTTTTCTGAGTAGAAGGTTAAACTAGAAGACCTCCAAAGGCTCCTTCCAATGTAAGTGATCTCCTGGACTCTATTAGGAATATGGAGAAAGTACAGATCTGCGAGGCCTGTGACTGACTAATGGTCACTGACTACTGTCAAGAGCTCCTTGGGATCTAAAACCTGTGATAGATGTAGAACAAAAGAATTTGCTCAGGCATAGTGAAATTTCAAAATCTGATATGATGAAAGAGTTCAGGAATCCTGCTTTGTGAAGGAAAACTCAATACAGCCAGTATGAAATCAGCAGCCTGGAAAGAGTTGTGAGGTCTTTTACTAACTGTGTGTTGGCAGCTTCTAGAAGCCAGAGTTAACCAAGGAGCCTGCGGCACGCAGATGAACAGTGGAAGGTTGCCTGAACCCTAGAGCCACTTGAAATTGTAGTGCCAGCTTTTCTTAAGATGCTTTCAGCAATGACTGCTCTTTGTCTAGCCATCAGGAAACTGCTGTTTTGCGTAGCTGTACAAGAAAGAAAAGAGTAACTCAAAAGCAACAGTAATCTGTGTATCTCCTCTCAAAGATGTTGCAAGCTTTAATGGTTTGAGAAACTGTTGAAGAAACTGCTAAACTGTTGCAAGTTCTGAAATCTCACCTTTGATTTGAAAGCCAAACACAGCTCAGAAATTACCTTGTTAGTCTCAGAATCCAGCAGACAATATATTAGAAGGGAAGAACATGCTGGAGATGAAAATATTGCTGAACTTGACACTCCTATGAACAAAATTTGTTTGGAAAATAATTTCTGCTTTCCCCCTACTTCGGCATGCAAGTAGCCTCTGGAAAGAAGCTTCCAAGAAAAATCTTAATCACCAGCGTTCACCTTGAGCATACATCATCAAGAGGACATAAAATTTTCCCCCAGGACATGGCTTATTTAGTTCTGCACTGAGATGTGGCTGTAAAAGTTTTCCTCAGACAATTTCTTTTCTTCTCCCTAGGCGAATTGCAGAGATATCACAGAGTTGAAAAGACCACAGGTACAGCAGGAGAACAATAAGAGCAAAGATTTTGCCCACCTTCAAGTTGTTTTTTGTTTAGCTGGCTAGGCAGTAACAGCCAAGCCCCTCGCCGCAAAGGACTACCATAAGCCAAGTTCTGTTCACCAAGCTCATCCTTCCTCCTGCAATGCAGCGCTCTGGAAGCGAGGAGGCGTGTTGTTGCCTTTGTAGCCATACCCTGCCTCGCAGCATTCGCAGTTTTCTCCCCTGGTGCTCCCTCATCTCACCTCTGTCAAGGCCTATGCCCCTCAGTTGGTACAAGCTGATGTAGGTGGTGCCTGGTGGCATAAAGGCGAGCAAAACACTTGTTAAAAAGCAATAAGCCATTCTTGGTGCAGTGCTTCTGTCCATCTTTGGCCACGGCAGTGGTCCTAGCTGCTAATTTGTGAATGCAAAATTACTGCTGGGTAAGAGAAGCGTAAGGGTGAGTGTCTAATTTCAGCTGCGGATTTACCTGAGGCGTTGCAAGTGGGGAATTAAGGTGACTTGAGGCCTCCTCTTTCTTTAGCTCTGGTTTCCAGTTTCCCTCTTGCAGTTCCAGTCCTTGCAGATACCACGCTTCTGGGGCAGACAAAGGTTATTTTGAACTATGTGTTCCTGCAGGCTGGATGCAGTTGCCTAGCTGGCTGCCCAGGTGTGCTGGGCTGGGAAGGTTTTGGGAGACCTGAGGTATCATGCAGCAGAGAGGGACTGTGTGCTGCTCCCTGGCTGCAGGTCTGCACTGCAGCCCCATTCTTGGACTTGAAACTCAGTTGTGAGGGAAGTCAAACAATGGAACAGTTTGCCCAGGAAAGTGATGGAGTGGCACTCGGGACATGATTATTGGTGTACTTGACAGTGCCAGATTAATAGCTGGAATTTATGATCTTGGAGGTCTTTCCAATCTAAACAATTCTATGATTCTATGATTGTGGCCGTGTTGGTCCTCCTGCTCCGCCCTTTTATGTCAGAGATGCCTCTGCTCCTGCTCTTACATAGATTAGATTAAATTAGATTAAACCTGTTGGCGCATCCACAGGAAGCAACGCCAACACGCCATTAAGGTGTGAGAGTCCTGTCATCCGGCGGCTCTGCTACGTTCGCTTTTCATTTCCTTTTGTTTTAGAGAGCCTTCAGCAAAGGCAGAAAGCCAGGTTTCCTGAGAGGGTGACCTGAGGGTGGCAGCAGCTCCTCACGGTCCGTCGGTCCCAGCGCTGGCACCGTCGAGCGAGGAGACTGCAGAGCCTCGGCCGGGGAGCGCAGGGTGCCGGGGTCTGGCCAGGGGGATCACGCAAAGGTGACAAAAGATCAGTCATGCATCGGGAGCGCCTGTTACCAGCAAGGTGCCTGTGCTGCAAAGGAGACTTTGTGTGAATCTGATCGCTCCTTCCAGGCAGCAGTAAAGCACAATCTCTCTGTTTCTGCATTGAAATCAGTGAGGTATCCCGATACCTCGATCTGGCGACCGGCTCTGTCCTGAATTGTGATGGGATCATACCTCTCAGCGAGGAATAGTCCAGCCATGCAGGCTGATAACTGATGGGAATGACCAGAGCTTGTAAATCAAAGCTGCAGCTGACACCTGACCATGGGTACCTGACAGCTGCAGGAAACAAGTGCAGACACTGTGGGTTACAGATGCAAAGGAATTTGGGTACCTAAGTACTGCCCTAGTGCTACTAGAGGCACTGAAAAACTCAGAGTCCTGAAACCACTCTGCAGCTGTAGGCTGGGCTCTGAGACATCTGAACACTCTAAACACCTACCCAAAGCAATAAATTCCCTAAGGATAATCTCAGGTTGGTGTTTAGCTGTCAGAAATTTGGCACCATGATTAAAATACCCGTGTGTCTTTCCTTTCCCCTGATGCTGTAGGCATTGGTGTACCCCAGCTGAAGTACTCAGCTCTCCCCAGGCATTGCAGAGTATGCCTGTGCACCCAATTTGAGGAAGTGATTTCTGTTCATGGGGAGAACACTGAAAAGCTTGATGCCATAATACTGAGTTTCAGAGCATCTGTGTCTTTGCATATCTGTCTGATGCTGGCATCCTTTTCCAAGGTTTGGTTACAACCCAAGAGGAAAAAGTAGAAATGACTACATAGAACTGCTCTATTCCTTTCATTTCCAGGGACACGCAGAAGTCAGTAGGATCTTGTATGTGATTTAAGACAGCCTGACCACTTCTCTAAATTACAGTGTATTGTAATAGTTTGAAGAAGTTGTTCCATCATAACATTATAACCTTCAAACCTTCCCTCAGTGGTGGTTAAGACCATGGAAGGTCACAACTCTATTCATTACCAAATTTGGCCACTTTGCATCATTCTATCGGGATCCAGGATCTTGGAGTTTCATTTGGGACGGTCAGAGTCCTGTGGGATGTAGTTAATTCTTACTGCATACTTAGGCAATAAAATCTTGAGACCACATACAAAATTTCTTTCAGGCCACACTTTTTCTGAAATCCTTGGGTAAGAAGTGAGCAGAAGAGGATCATTGTTTCAGGTTTGGCCTGTTGTTTTTTTGCTGAATCACAAATATACCCAGAGTCAGTTCAAGCAAACCTGGTGTTCTCCAGCTGTTTTCCCTGTTGCCTGTGAACCTTTGCACCTTAGGAGTGCTCGGCTGCAAATAGAACAGCATTCAAGATGCAGGGGGCTGACCTGCTGTGGAAGGTATCTGAAACTACTATGTCTTGCTTGTTTAGTCTCTTCAGATATGACCACTTTTTTCCACCTCCAGGTGCTCACCATGTGGTCAGTACGTGTCCCACTAAGGCACATCTTCTACAGCATCCAAACCAAAACTGTCTGGGTTGATTCCAGTGTGATGACATCTGAAGAGCATTTGTAAGAAATGAGGAAGTACCACCTGAGAAAGGCCACAGGGAAAAGTCTGGTAAAATGTGCGAAAACATTCTCTTACATCACTGATAATTGCCTATCAAAGTGGGTGCTGTTTCCATTCCATTTGGCAGTATGCTGGGCAGATAACTTCTGGTGACCAGAAATCCCTTGCAGTGGTTGTTCATCAATAGCCAAAGCTGCGTGCTGCCCTGCTTTGCCCAAACCCATGAGAACCTGCTGAGCTGCCTGGAGCTGGGAGTGATGAGAGCTTGTGTGTCGATGTTGCACTGTATAGACACAAAGTAAACACATACTCGAACCAGGCTGAGGAGCCAAAAAGGAGAGCCAAATGAGAGAGCTAAAAGACAGAGGGCAGAACCCTCTGACCTTTATTTATATGTTCTTAGAAATCATCGTGGATTGGAGGTAGAAATTACTACCTCTCAATCACACTGGTCAAAGGAAAAATCTATCACGTCTCCGCTTAAGAGAATAGAATGAAAACAACAAGGACAGTTAGCAAAAACATGGCCATGTTTACAACAGCATGTGTGAGAAAGTATTACAGCAAAAAAACCCATTGAAAAACTGCAAAACTCAAGAAAACACTTGTGTTTGAATGAGTACAGCTTTTAGACAGCCTCTGCCAATGGGGCTGATGCACAGACTAGTTTAATGAAAAGTTAAAAATTAATTACCCTATGTCCAGCCCCTGGCTACTACCAGCAGCTGTCAACAGCAGGTCCTGTTTTGGTGTGGCTGAGAATGATTGTGCTGCCAGGCAGGAGCTGTGTCTGGACCCACTGCAGCCTTCTGCTGAACCCTGCAGAACATCTGCAATAGGAGCCATTTCTCTCTCCTTTTTCCTTTCTTAGTAGGAAATAGGTCAGGAAGAAAAACATCAGGAGCTGGGAAGGAGGATGAGAAGTTACAGTGAGAAAGTGTTCCTCTTAGACTGGAAATAATGCATTTTCAGTGCTGAGCTCCTTCAACACTCTCCAGTTCCCTCTCTGGCTGTGGGAGCACACCTCCTGCTTGTGGCCATGGTCAGCAGGGAGCTGCACCCACATCAGGGTATGGAGACATCAGCCCTGGGCATGGCAGAGTGGAAAGGTAACGGCTTCCTTTCAATCAGACAATATTCAAAGTAATTTCACATTCCTCATCCAGCTTCCCACATGATTTGTCAGGCCAGGAAACATATGGACCTTTGTCCTTAGGGAGTCTGATTGAAAGAATTCAGTACATGATTTGTGATGAGCAGCAGTTGTGCTGGTGAGTTGTGCTGATAGGAAGCTCTGATTTTGCAATGCCTTGGAGCAAGGGCAACAGTCCCTTGTCCCCCAGCCCAGCTCCCGAAGACTGTCCCAGTGCTGTAGACTGGGAGGCTGTGTGGGGATGCTGCTGATGTGACCCCAGCCCAGGTGCAGTGGCTGCTGCTTTCTGACATGCCACCAAGCCCCTGTGAAAACCCGCCCCAGTATCTCCCCACTTCCACCTTGAGCTTTCCACCTAATGCCGCTGTGAGTGGTCGGTCTTGAGAAAGAACAACTTTCCTCAATCTTTTGGCTGGCTATCCTCCATAAAGGGTCTCTCTGTCCTTTTTGGGAGGGGAGACACACATTTGTGGTGCTAGAAATGTGTGTGAGAGAAGACCTACAGAGAAGATGACATTATAGCTACTGATGCGATGCGCTGCTCAGAGGAGACAAGTCTGATGAGGAACCATCCCAATCTCCTAAGTGGGTAGTACAGTGCCTGGAGGGAGGAGTGCCAGCATTTCCCAGATCACTTTGTCATCCTTGTTATTACCAGAGAAGAGCTCAGTGACCATAAAATGCATTTTATTATGTTTAAGTGAAAAACTATAAAAACATTTCTGGAAATTAAAAATTATTTGCAAGGGTTAGAACAGAAATGTGCATTTATAACCAGTGGTAATATGAGTGAGGACTCCTGAGACACCCCTTTATGCACTCTGGGCTCACAGATTTAATCTACAGCTGTTAAAGTTGTCCCAATCTATCAGGTGCACCTTCATGCTCCAGTATGTGATACTGGGCAGGAGCCTTAATCTCAAATGGTCCCTGTATATTCTTATTTCCTGGAGATCCACTGGTTATAAACATCTCTTGGGCTTTCTGGTAAGGTAGCATGTTGAAAATTAATTAATTACTATATAAATTTCTGCTCCTCATGTTAATTAATTTCAGCAGAGAACATGTAAACTGACCTCACATAGCTGGGGCAGCACAGCAGGTGGATGTGTATTCCAGTGTAGAGCAGTTACTGGAAGTAAATCAACAGCACTTGGTGGCAGAGTCTCCTGGTTTGTTTCAAAGGTAAACACTGGAGACAGATACTTTTCTACTCATACTTCAGGATGGTTGAGATGCCTCTCTCTACTAACTTTGCTTAACTAATATTTTCTAGTCAAAGATATATTTTAAAAACACAAGGTTACAGACATTCTGAAGTAGCACCTTAAAAACCTGTTGATGCCAAGTCAGGCAGAGCGATTTGATGTAATATTGCAGAGTGGTGTGTGACATTGCCCTCACTTATGCATCTGAGAAGCCTCGGTGGTGGAAGCTCCAGTGCTGTTGGAATATAGAGCCTGAAGTCTGCTCTCACACAGATAACATATGTCAGTGACAAAAATCCATGGAAGTTGTGAATTGCCCTGCATCCTGGATGAGCATGTCTCCAGTTGATTATTTATCAGCACTTAGTACTGTACAAACTCACTGACACAAGTTCTGTGGTTTAGGTGCCTTCCAAAAGGCCAATCATCTCTGGAATTTCTCGTCATTTGCTGTAGTGGACACAGAGCTAAGGCCTGAGTGTGTGGCTTCATCAGCCTTTTTGCAGAACGGAAGAGTTGCTAATTAACAACGTATTTTAGTATCAGACCTTGTCTTCCTGCCTGCTGTGACTGTCTGTTGGTCATGCTGTCTGTCCAGCCACTGATGGCATCTCAGAGAAAGTGTTGAGGTAGGTAATGTTTCCTTTAAAGCCTTGTGAGCTCATGAGAGTGAGATAGTGCATTCCCATGTGGTTAAGTTATACACTTACTGGCTCTGGCTAGAAGTGTTAACATAACAGCCTTGGGTTGCTAGGAGGTGCTGTGTGGGGATTAATTAATCAGGATGGTCGTGCCTTCTGTTTGCCATCATTGTTGATATAGAAGAGAGGTTTTCAAAGCCAAAAGCTGTGATGGACTCTTGTCAGACTGACAGATTTGCATATAAAAACACACTTTAAGGCTGCTGCAGCAAAAGTTAGTCATTGCAAAATACTGCATGGGGAAAAATCTTAACTGTGAGGCCCACAAGAGGCTCTGTCTGCTCTGGGCTGCTCCTCTGTCCACATTGTTATGGGCAGCAGCAATACTGAAACAGCTGAGACTGCTGAACCAAAAAACTTTCCTGTTCCACTAAATGGGTTAAAAAGGCTGATGTTTAGCTCATAGAATTTTGGTCTGGTTTTGAAGCAGCATCCTAAACTTTCTTAGTGTACAAGTGCAAGAGCAGGGGATGCTACTGCAGGTTGCATCTCCTTTACTGTAGCTGGCTGAGCTGCCCAGATGGTCACTTCCTGATGTATTTCCACCCATGTGGCTTAAGGAAATAGATGGGGAAAGAGATGGGATAACAGTAAGTCATCAGACAAAACAGAAAATCCATGAAGAGAGTGATAAAACCTAATGGAGCTTGGAGCAGTCTCTTCAACTAGACAATGATGAGTGCCCAGAGCTCCAAACTGTAGCAGACACAAGACAGCCTTGATTACATGCACACAGAGGAGTGAGTCCACACAGCTTTTAAATGATTTTAGACACTAAATTCATTGGACAAGCAAGCTTGCTGCTAGTTTTCTCCAAACAAAAATACTTTGTTTCCCCTCAGCTGAAGTCAGGGGTTTGCTCAGCTCTTTGAGAAGAGTGTAAGAGGAAGGTAGGCACAGTGTTCAGATTCCAAAAGCCCTTTGTGGGTGACCCTGCCTAAGGAACTGCAAGACAACTGTCCCTAAGGGTCCTGTATTCAATATGCCCCTAACCAGGCATGAGTGCTCTAATTCTCTAATGCTTCTCAGAACTGATGCCTGGTGAGTGCTGTGTGACACTGGGGTTCAGAGTTCCCCACCAGTATTGTCTGGTGCCCAAACAGCTCAGCAGGTGCAATCACAGCAGCATGTCCAGCACTTGTTGAGTGTGTCAGAAAGGGAGAAGGCTGCTGTTGTCTTGAGTTTTGTAGTTTTTCAATGTTTCTCTTTGCTGTAGTACTTTCTCACGCATGCTGTTGTAAACATGGCCATGTTTTTGCTAACTGTCCTTGTTGTTTTCATTCCATTCTCCTAGGCGGAGACATGTGATAGATTTTCCTTTGACCAGTGTGATTGAGAGGTGGTAATTTCTACCTCCAATCCACGATGATTTCTAAGAACATATAAATAAAGGTCAGAAGGTTCTGGCCTCTCTCTTTTGGCTTTCTCATTTAGCTCTCCTTTTGGATCCTCGGCCTAGTTCAGCTACGTGTGTTTTCTTTGTGTCCATACAGTGCGACAGGCTGCATCCAAAAATGAGCATGAAAGCTCTTCCGCTGCAGTGTAGGAGGAGCATGGGGGCCTAGCCTTGATAGAACAATCACAAAATCGCACCTAATGCCTGTGTGCACCCTCTTCTGTTGTCTTTGTCTCTCAGCCATGAAAAGAGGGACCTGCATGGATGGTAAGGCAACCTTTTGGTTAATAGTCAGTTCCTTTCACCATTCTTCCATAGGGGAGCTCCATGTTCTGAAGGAATTCAGCTCTGCAACTTCCTCTTCTCAGGAACATGCTTGACCCCCTGGTTTATAGAAGAATTGCAGGTGACCAAGAGCAACTGCTTGCCAAAACTCACACCCTGGGCTGATAATCTTCATGGAAACAGTCTAATATATAAAAGTAGGAATGCAGTGTAGTGGTCAAGAGATTCGGTTTGGGAGGGCAGGCTTGAGCTTCCTCTTCAGGCTCTGTGTCATTTCCTTGGAGGTACAGTGCAGCAGCAGCCCAGGGTGTACATGGCTCTGAGTCCTTTCAAGGAAAGACAGGAATTTGCTTTGCCTTTCCTGCATGATTGCTGTGTCCACCAGGCTGCTATGAAAACCCTGTTGGAATTCCTTTCAGGACAAAATTTACTACTTTTGGGGTGGGGTTTTTTGTTTGTTTTTTTTGCTAAATGGGTATCGCTGAATACTTTAAGTATGTGCTAGGAGTCTCTAAGGGACCAGGCTGTCAAGACAGTGTCCAGTTTGTGATTCTCAGCAAAAGGGTTATGATAATCTTGGCCACAGCAGTGGCACCTGAGGGCACACAGTGCAGAATTTTAAGCACCTGAGAACATTATTAAGACAAAGTCCTATATGCCTATAACCCCTCAGGTGTACTGTCATTCTAGTGGGGTTTGATAGCTTGTTTTGCTAGTGTTGGTCACTCAAATTCCCACTTGCATTGCACTTACAGAACTCATGCACACATTTTTGCTCCCTTGCACCAGGGCTAGACATGAGGATGGATACAGTCATTGCCTTTTCTATACTCACAGTAATGTATAGGTTACAAGTGCTGGATGTGACCATAGTAACTTCCCTTCCTATTTGCTGCACGATTCCTTGCCAGCCTCAGTGCATAACACCCCCTGCCTATAGCTGAGAGGGGGTAAGGTGGAGCAGGTTTTGTTTTGCTCCCTCCAAGGGGTTTGAGGCCAGGCACTGCAGGATCCTATCCCAGCTGCTGCTCTCCCTGCTCTGCAGCACTGGAGTAGCAGTGCTGCTCCTGTGATGAGCTGTTTTGCAGCCTGCAGCGACACTGTCTGCTATTTGAGATGAACAGGGTTACTGGAATACTTCGAGACAGCAGTCACAGACCTACCACTGGAGCTACGGTAAACCAGGCTGTGGAGTCATATGTGCACTTCCAGGAAAAGAAGGTTATGCTGATGCCAGAACGACACATTTCCCCACTGGTGCTGACACCTCTCTCTGGGCACTGTAGCTTCTAGCAAAAGGTTTGTATAAGAGAGTTGTTAGTGTACAAGCTTGTTTCATACCTGTGTTTACCTACACCTACTACGCTTATTTCTGCATGCCCACCTGTGTTAAGAGACATCAGCTGGCATGCCAGGGTCATGGCACAGCTGGGGCTTGTGGAACTCTGATCAGTGCTGCTGCTGAGGTCTGTTAGTCACTGTTAATGGTGGCTTTTAATGCAGATGGTTGCAAACAGTTTTTTACTTCGTACCTCTTGGGTGAGTGATGGTAGCCCCCATTCTGCAAGTTATTTAGGTTCCTGCTACTGAAATCTGTGGGGACATAATGTCTAAATTTAATTTTTCAGAATGTGGGACTGTTCTGCTTGCTGCAATTCAAACACATAGAAGGATCCCTATAAATATTTCATGGCCTCAGGGACAAACTGTGATGTGGCTGCAAAACTGGACACACATACATTTCCACAAGAAAATCACATTGCAGTGGCAATGGAGAACTCGTGCTCCTAACCTGTCAGTACTTACAGCTGACAGATGCAGAAAGAAAGAATGTAGTTCATGTTTTAGAAATAGGCTTTGCACCAAAATAGGTTTTCAGTTTCCAATATGTTTTTTACATGAAGAAGAAATTACATGCCTATCTGCCCTCAGGTTTTCCTCGTTAGCATTAATCAAGCACACTTGACTCACAGATGAATTTGATTAGGATTGTGTATACTCTTAGGAACCAAAAATAATGAATCATGACTAGAGTGTACCTGCTGTTGTAGCCAACATTGTTGCTTGGTGTCTGCTGCAGCAGTGAACTAATAGAAAGCTCCTAAAACTGGGTTCCAAACCATTGGCGACAGGAGGTGGTAAATGGCACATATGAAATAAAACAAGACCACACAAAATGGAAAGCTATAAAATGCCAAACTATTTAAATGTCCATATAATTGGTTGAAATTCTTTATTTTCTGTCAGAAAAAGCTAGAATGGAAACTTGACTGTGTCTACATGCATACACAAATATTTTTGCGTATATTCCAGCCTCTGGCTCACAATTGTAGCTTTTAGATCTGTGAGCTCACTTACATGTCTCTTTTTATAATGCCAACAGATTCTTCTGCTCATCTTTTATCACTAAGGAGAAAGATGCCTTCCAAAAAAGAAAACAAAACCCAAACATCTGAGCTGTCTTTCCCTCTGCATGTACAGTAGTATAGCTCTGTGTGTAAATCTTTCTTTAAACATTCACCACTGTAGGTGTAAATTCATGCAAAGCCCATGTGCTCAGGCACTGGTTCAGAAGCTGTCAGGGAATGCAACATTCCCATGCCTGTAAAAATGTTTGTTGATAAAAAGACAAACACAAGAAAGTGTTTCTGTTGTGACATTTTATTGATATTCCACATAATTTATTCTGACCTTCTGTCATCTTCCTTTTTTTTCCTTTTTTTACAGTTCATTTTATTGGGCAGTAATTCTTTCTACATTCGTCTGACCAGTGAGGTCCGTGAGGACTGTCTGTGTGATAAAAGAATATGTAATATCTGTTATCCCTATTATCATGACAACTGCCTGGGCCTTTTACAGTTCTGCAATCCACTTAATCATTTACCTAAGTGCCAGAAAATGCCTGTAGGTGGAAAAGTAGACATATGAAAAAGGAATAATACATAAAGAAACATCTACATTGAGACCATTTGTCATTTTTGGAAAGGCTTTGGAGAATGATGCATACATTTAGTATAGTGTCATGCTCATGACACTATGGATCTTTTATTCTACCAGCAGGCCTTATCTGGCACGTATTGCGCTTTTACCATGTCTATAAGATCCCGCTGTGAGCTCTGGCTGTAGGGCCCTCCCTTGACCCTGCCCCGTCCTTGCACTGGGTGAGGAGGGACTGCCCTCCATGCTATGCCATGCTTAGCAATGCTTAGTTTGCAGCAGGTGCCTTTTTCATTAGTTGTTTCCTTTTTTTCCTTCTGCCATCTCCCCTGTTTGCCAAGCAAGCCCCTGGGGCCTCCTGTGCTGTCAGTGCTTTCCAGCCCCCATCACACTGCTGCAGATCGGGCTGCAGGGTGACTTCTCCCCAAGTCCCCTCCATTACAAGGAAATTCTGTGCCTTCCAAAGGCATATTTTAAGAACTGGCTTTTCAGGAGCAAGAACTGCCTGTGCCTGTATGTGCCATGAGCAGAGATGGTAACTGCTGCGAGGGAGCAGAGAATGCCTGGGCAGTGAGCATCAGTGGAAGAATTCCACATTAATTCAGATCCCTGCCAGGGAGTTGCAGTTACCTTGAATCCTCTTCGTGATAACAGCACCAGAAAACTCCCTCACTCCCACTGCTTGCTGGTTTATGGAACACTGGAATGGCCTTGGAGTTAGGTCACTGACAATTATCAAGATATTAGGAGAATATACAAAGAAAGGAAAGTTTGAAAAGCATAAACATATTTCATACAAGATTTTTATGGACACTTTCAAGGGTAGATGTGCCAAAATGTTTCCACTGGAAACTTTATATAAAATTATTGATGTAAAGGGGTTCTGCAATCTTGGCATCTCTCCCCCTTCTCCTGAAAGCTGTTGTAGCTCATGACAGCTCTATTTTGTGTACTGGGAGCATCAACAGCTGGAATTTGTCATCTGTTAGTCTTTATGTAGCTCATTTTAGAGACTCCACTGGTAATGGCAGCTCTTGTCCTTTTACCTTCAGGACAGTTTTGAATTAATCTCTTAGGGCCAGAAATCACTCTAGCATCAAATTTATAACAAGAAGAAAAATAAACATTTAGTACGGTATCAGACCAATTTTTGGCATTCCTTAAATTCTTTCAAAGGACAGTCAGAGGGATAGATGTGTCATGGCAGCTCTGGGCTCTCTTTCACCCCAGCTCTGTGATTGCGTGATGCTCTTCTTAAAACCTTCCCTTTGCTTTTTCACTCTTCCTTGCCCTTCTGAAGATTTTACCCAGGAGTGTTCTGTTGCCTCTTGGACTAATGGCTACCTTTTAACCTCACAGCTCTCTAATGAAATCCTGTGGGGTTTTTTTTAAGAGGTGAGCTGCCTTGGAGGTGTGACTACCCCTTGGCTACCCACTGCAGTCCCTGAGCTGGTTTCCTGCAGTGGAAAGCAGCTTTCTCTGAGAGGGGCAGTTTAGGGATCTGTAAGCTCAGGAAACACATCTCCCAGGGCTTCTGATAAGGTGGATTGCAGAACATTTATTTTGATTACACCTTTACCATAATGTCAAGCTCTACAGGACAGAGGGTTTTTCTGGTGGCTATTTGCCTTCCCAAGAAGGTGGAAGGAGTATATTTTGTCTTCTTGCTTGGCTCACAAGAACTACTTCCATGAAAAGGCTGCCATAAATTGAATCCATACATAAAAACCAGAGGGACCACAGTCATGGTGTCAGTCCAATTCTGCCAGTATATGCTGTATGTCAGAGTTCTTAGAATAAACAGGGTTTATTAAGAAGAGATTAAGGCTGTCAGCTACAGCCAGTGACAGCCAACAAGGTGGCCTTTCTTTCCTCGCATTCCTCTGAGCATTGTGCTCACTCTGCCCTTCATGGCTGAGTCTGTTCTCTTGAGGAGCACAGCATCCTGGGGCCCTTCTGCCCCAGGTGTTTCAGACCCAGGAAGCCTCATGGCTCGTGAATATCTCTGTGTGGAATCTCCTTCCAGAAGGGGGAGGACGCATATTCATGCCTTGTCCTCAGGAAGTTTCCAGCCTGTCCTGCCTGTGGGAGAGCAGTGAGGTGGCACTGCCAGCAGGGACCCTGCTGCCACAGGGACCCCCCCTTGCCAAGCAGTTCTTACACAGCCCTTTTTTCCACTGATGCCAAGGGTGTCTGTTTAAGAAGCTAATGAATCTGCCACAGGAATCTCTTGTATTGGGATTACATGTGCTATTAATAAAAATTGCCTGCAACTTCTAAATCAAGGCACTTAAAACCCACAATGAATGCATTCTGCAGTAATGAAAAAGAAAACCCAACTTTTTTGGTTGAAATTTAAATAGACCCATGAACTTTTGTATCATGCATGCTATTTTAAAACTGTAAATCTATTCCATTTTTTCCATTGTGGTTGTTTTTATGTTTCATTGTGCTCTTACATAGGAAAGTCTTTGGTCTTTTAATAGGAAAGATTTCATGTTTCCAGGCACAGGTTTTTGTGCCCAGCTCAACAGGCTTGGTAAGAAACTAAGTTTTCTGACACCCTTTTCTCTATGGCACAAGATTTAAGAAAGGAATTGAAGAAAGTATTAAAGTACAATGGCATCAAGAAATTATTGTTAGCTTCTGGAAGTTTAGATTAAGGTGTTCTAAGCATTTTTTTAAATAAAAAGAAAAGGACAAAATCTAAATAGTGGCAAGGTGTTCTTTTCTGTGATTTTTGTTTTTGAGAAATCCAAGCGTGACTCAGAGTAACAGACTGTCTGAGGCCAAATGTTGTGTTATTACAAACATGTCCTGAAACTGGATGGTAAAT
This sequence comes from Pomatostomus ruficeps, assembly GCA_013400735.1. Lineage (NCBI taxonomy): Eukaryota > Metazoa > Chordata > Aves > Passeriformes > Timaliidae > Pomatostomus > Pomatostomus ruficeps. Next base: position 14,883 of record VYZT01040184.1, read on the forward strand.
TCTACACGTAATGTAAAGGTGTCCTAAAAGCCCCAAAGCTATTTAGAATTATGTTAGAAAATGTACTCAACTCCTCTCCCGCACCAAAAATCTCTAATCCTAATGAAGGAGAATTTATCTACAGTTTTCATTCTTCCATACCTTTTGATCTGCTGTCCTTTGTGCCCAGAAGATCCCCATGTATCACAGAGCTATTTCATTCTCTGTTAAAGTTTGCATAAAAATAATTGATTATTCTGCATATATTTGATGCCTGTTGTGATGTTGATTTGTTCTGGCCATTGCCTTTCCTATTGACCAGTGCTTTCTCTGTTTCCTTGTTTCCCATGCCTCTAGTTTAATAAAGAGGCTGACAGTTTTCTGGGACAATGGTTATATTTTTGATATATGTTTGTGTAGTGCTTGGCAAAATGCAGCTTGGTCTCTGACTGTGTATGTCAACCAATAATGATGTTGTTTTCAATTGTTTCAGTTTCCAGCTTTGTAACTGTTTCAGAAGTCCTCTTTTAAACAGTTAGAAGCAAGTTATTATTTAAACAATATTTTCTGCATCAGTTATGATTTCTTTAAATAATTTAAGTGCTTTTTCCAATACTCCTCACAAACACTGTGTTATGCCTGTGTCATTTTACTGATTTAAAGCCAAAGACCTAATGACACAGAGATCTGCTCCAGATGTCTGAATAAAACTGCACAGTGCAACCACGAAGAACCGAGTGCTGCTGCTCTGAAGGGAGTGCCTTGCTAAGGAGAGGCAGCACAAGGAGTACAACAGGTGCCTTCTAATACCTGGCATATGCCCTCAGTGTCGGCAATAATTAATCTTCAGCTTTATTCCCTTGGAGTATTTACCTGTCTTGTAACACTTAAGGGATGCCCTTTATTTAGCACAGGAAATGACACAAGCAGCAGAGGTGTCAGACCACTGTCATTGACAAACATCCCTGAGCAGTGAAACCCGCGATGCGCTGATCCGTCACTGTGTGTGAGCTCTGTTGTTATTGTCAAATTAATCTCTTTCTATTTCCAAAGTGGAAATCAGGATCTACTTCTGTATTAAGCCAGTCTCTAATCCTTGTTCCCAGCTAAACATAACAACAATCTATTTATATATTGGGCTATCCCCAATTAAACTGAAAAATAGTATAACCTAGTTCAGTTGTTGGGTAACACCAAGTATTAGCAGTGGTTATTTTTATAGTTGTTTCAGACTTGCTGCATTAAACAAAAGCTTGGACTGGGCTTTTTTATGTTTGCTGTCACTTACAGCTACATTAAATTTAATATGTAACGATGTGATGATGACCCCCAAATTTTCTGGGCTAGGCTGGCCTGGCTCTGCTGCAGCCTCCTGCATGTTCCCTGGCTGGGGTGGCAGCTGAAGGACCTGGCTTACCTGAGCCCTGCAGGAGACAGCTCCTGTGGCAGCCGTGAGTGTTTTCTTGAAGCTTTGAATTTGGCATCTCCTTCCCTCCACTGCAGCTGGTGAGGTGACAGCAAGCAGGAGGGTCTGTTCAACCTGTTCAGGAATTTCTCCATGTATGTTGGTATTTGATAAATCAGTTTTCCCTCAAATGCATACAGGAGAGTTTGTGTATTTAAACAGGTGGGTTTTGGGAACTTGCTGCTCCATTTGCAGGGAAGTATACACTCCACAAGTGTATCATGGAAAGGCAATAACTAAGGTAGTGACGCAGACTTTAAATAAATAAAAAGGTTACTACCATGTGATTTGTGCAGCTCTAACGTAATTAGTAATTAATATTAGAGACAGTGCCTTGCATTTGACTCTGCAAGGCACTATATCTTGTTTTCTCATGTCTGAGGTTGGGTTTATTCTGTGTTTTGCCCTGTTACAGAATGCACAGAGCTGGTGGGCCTGTCAGTCTTCTTGAATGGCTATAACTGTCACTGTCACTGTATTTAATTTCTTTTTTAAAAAATGATATGTGATTGTTACTTCCATTACATCTAGACCAAGCCAGAGCCAGGACAAGGCAGTTCTCAGTATTGGGTGCTGAATTAGTGAAGGTGGAGAAGCGTCTTCAGCAGGGGCCAGTGATACATGCAGCTGCCACTGAGAAAACACTGGTGTGGTCTGAAGGTGAAATTACAGTGGTAAGGCCAAGAGCAGAGTGTTGCCAAGTACATTCAAGACATGGAACAGCCCATAAAATAGCTCAGTTCTTACATGTTGTCTTTTAAGTATCTGTCCTTTCACTTCCTTGGCTTTTTAATTGCACTTTTCTAAAATTCAGGAACTTTTCTCCTCACTGTACAAAATGTTTTCCAGTGTTCTTCAGACATGGGGAAAAAAATTCTGAAAACCAGTTGCATGCAAGCCAGGCATGTCCTTCACAGAAAGTTGCATTTTGTATCTGATACCTCCAAAACTTGACTGCTTCCTGGGTGAGGGAGAAGTAACCTCATCTTGTCTCAACTCTTATCTCTGATAAAATGCTGTTGATGCAGGCTGTCCTCATCTCCCCATACTCATCCCCACTTTATCCCAGTTCCACAGACTTTCAGCCTGAAGTTGATCAGATGTTCCAATTTCTGTTGAATTTGAACAAACCCACACCTGACTTTGTACATTTGCTCCACAGCCCCTGATGTGAATGGAGTAGGTGATGATCACTTCAGGTAGAGCTGCAAGGGTTTTGGAGTCAGCCAGTGCACACTCATGGGGAAACTTCTGGTTTATCAGTAAGCTGAAGAAATACCTCTCCTGCCTGTATGCTAGGTGAAAAGGGGCTGTTATGTGACTGATGGTTGCGAAACACTTTGGAAAGCTGAAGTGGTGCAGCTCTTAGGTGTATCCTAGTTCTTTTGGGCCGAGAAGGCTTGGTTCCTTAGTATAGTCACATGACTGTAAACAATGAAAGACTGAGACACTGGGAACTGCGAGTCTAAGGGCTTCCAACAAGAGCACTTTCCTGGGATCCTGGCAATGTAAAAAGTGTGAATGATACTCTGCAAATGGTATAATATCTGCAAATAGGGGACACTTCTTGAACCTACATGATCTCAAGAATTCTATTCTGTGAGCAGGACATGTCTTTCTGACACTCTGTCTCTTGACCCCTTTCTCTCATCAGTTGTTTTTTTTAAATTCAGCTAGGAGGCTAACAAGTTAACAAGGTACATGCAACATAATCAGAAAATAATTCAGTGGTGATGTTAAAGGCCTCCTATGAGGCAAGTGAAGAGAGTAGAGAGTCCAGGGTAGTGAAGGCAATAGACACATTCTGTTCTTTGTGAGAAGTGTGAGAAGCATCCAGGCACAGGTGTTGTGCAATATTGTTGAACTAGAAATGTGCAGGTATGTGGGGCACAGGGTCTTCATCCCCTGTGGAACATGTGGACTTTTACTGCTGTTTGGCCTTTCCATAATCTGGACACATTTTTAAATCTCAGTTATGCTTGACTCTGACTAATTTTAAGGGTGGCTTCTGATGTATACCAGTGTGAGAGAAGAAAGAGGTATTTCACAGGAGCAGATATTTGAAGATGTTCAGGTACTCTGTCAGACAGAGTTTTTCCATGTGATCCTCTAACGAAAGAACATTTTGTCCCCTAAGGGTACTTCTCATTTTAGCTTCATCTTTTCCTTAAGCTGTGAGTGAGGGAGAGCGCGGGAGGCAATCCAGTGCCAAATCCTACCTTAGCTGCCCTGCTCTCCTTGCTGAAGGAGCCCATTTCTCTCCACTGACTCACTGAGCCAAGGTTGCTCTTCTGCATACCCTGCTAACGAGGCAAAGAGCTACTGGAGCAGCATTATACTGGCCAGCAGTGGTGATGTAATTGTCAGCAGCAGAGTTTTGAGTCAGAAGTCAACCAAGAGTGGGCTTGTAGCTAGGAGATCAAAATATTTTCTCAGCCTTTTGCAATGGGACGTGTCTGTATTGTTCCCCCTTGCTTCTCTCTTTGTTCACTCTGATATGTTTTAACATCTCAGTTCATGTTTGTGGGTCTGACTTTACAGCGTGACAGAATTGTTTAAAATCCATCAGACCAAGGCAGTGGAGAGGGCACAGTGTGGTGGGAGGGACAGCGGGGCTGTGCGGCTGCCTCGCTCGCTCAGCCCCACACACAAGCTCACAGAACTGAGATTTGTAGAGCATCAACAATCAGATCTAGTTTATAAGTTATGTTAGAAATACATTTCTTGAGCTTGTGACTTTGAAATAGCTACTTTGCTTTTAGCTTCTAAGACTGTCAGCCTGACCGTTGATTAAACTTCCAGTGACACAGAGGATTTGTGAAAAACAGGGCTTTATCTACTTACACAGGCTCAAGGAATCAAAACTTTTTCCTACCAGTTTCTATAATTTTGTACTTCATGGGAACACTGCATGTCAGGTGCCCAGTTCAGAGCAGCTCACCTAAGAAACGGGCTTGACACACAAGTGACATATTTTCTTTTCTAGTCACTTACATCTTCTAGTCAGTAGCACACTCAGTGAGATAACGAGTACAAGTCTTCCCTTATTTTTGTGAAATTTTAGTGTAGAAAATGCTCAGAAAATATTAAACAATGTGCTAATTGCCATGAAGGAGGAAAAATGTGATGGAGACCTTGCAGAGTCCACTGCTGAGAAGGATGGTTGTGTCCCACACGTTATCACAGAGATGTACATTTTGCAGAAACGTGATTTGCACTGGAGCACAATGCAGTGAAATTATTGGAAGTTTTGCTAGTCATCAAAATGGTTGATTAGAGTTACTAACGATGGCTTTTTTTTCTATGCTCCTCTGTTTACTGCCGGCTTTCAAAAGCAGAAGACAAACTAGTGGTCATTGCAGGAGGTCACCCAGCAGCTTGAGCATCATCATATGTGTGTGCATGTGTGTGTCCTAGCTAGAGGGCTCAAGAAAATCCTGATGCATCTGTGCATCTGGCTTCTGTAGAATGCAAGAGCCTTTAGTGCCAAGAGACTGGCTTCACAGGGTAAGATTGAAGCTGACAGCGTTATAACTGATGCTATTTTATTGAGTATGTTCCCTGAAAAACATGCTGGCTATGATCTCCCTTTTTCAGGAGGCTGGCTGGATGGGGCAGGTCGTGTCTGTAGTGATGCACTGACAGCATGCACTGGCTTGCAGAAGCAGGGCAGAAAATTCCACAAGCCATGTTGCCATATGTCTGAGGCTGTGAAGGAATGGCAACTGGTGCTTGGTCAGTGTGGAAGGCAGCAGAAGGAATTCCTCCCCAGAAGTGTCTCAACAGCTACTGGGAAAAGACTGCTGTTGCCATCTATGGTGAACACGGCACATGTATGGGTTTCTCCTGGTTTGTAGCCACGTTGCTTGTATATTTATGCACCTCCTGTATTAGAGCAGGAAAGCTCTAACCATGTATAATGATTAAATCTTAAACCTTGTCTTACTTATTGCCCACCTGAAAAGAACATCAGTAAAAATCATCATAAAAATTAACCTTTAGGCTGTTAGGGATTTTTTCATTTCACTTGACTGCCAGTATAGCTTTCAGACACTGCAGTTTAAAACCATCATTAGTGAAGAGAGACTCATATCCCCATCCCTCTGCTGTCAGTGGGGAGAGAGGCATCTCCATCATTCATGTAACCTGTGTTAGATGAATCACCCTGGCGCTAATTGGCTAACCCTGTCTGCTTTGCTCTGGGAAACAAGGCAAGCAGTTTAAATGAGGTGAGGTGAATCTTACCTGCAGGGCCCAGTGATCAGGTGACCTGCCATGAACACTACAACAGAGATGAAGAATTAGATCTTCAAAATGAAAATATACAACATCTCTTTAGTTATATGTTCATTATCACATTTTACATTTTGGAAAGTGGGAAGTACTTCATGAACGACATAAGGGTAAAGCCATGTAAATAAAAGAGGTGCCGTTGTTCAATTAAATAGACATTATTTATGCCTGCTGCGTAGAGCATCTTGCTCAAAGGCATTTTGTATGGCTCCAATCCGATTAGAGCCTGACGCTGGAGAGTGTGTGTTTTGCTGATAAACATGAGCCCAGGAGCCAGAAAATCCAAACAAGGCAGTGAATCACTGAGCAATCACATGTAACATCACTTTACTAGGTGCTGGTGTGGCAAGCAGGCAGCTGAACGCTGAACCAGGGACATTGGGTGGACGATACAGTAAACGGGGAAAGATGAGAGCTCCCTTCAAGAACACCATATTTAGCTGTGGTTTCGTTACTGCTGGTTGACTGCTCAGTAAAGAGAGCTGGGGAAAGATATGATACCCAGACACCGTACCCTAGCTGTGTCCCGATCTTTTGGAAGAAGAGCTGGTTTAGCCACTGCCATGTGTTTTGTGTGACATGCATGTCAGCATGTCACTTTTCTCCTGGTGCAAATGTGAGTAACAGCCCTGGTGTGACCTGGTCTGAAATCAGCCCAAGCAAACTCAGCTCTGCCTCAGTCATATGCCACCACCTTTCCTCAAGGAGTGCGTCAAGTGGGGGTGGGGTCCTAAAGACACCCAGAGCCCTGCCCACCCTCACAGGGCTCCTCCACCCACCTTGCCTGGGACCCCATGTCTGCCCCGACCCAGCAATAGAACCCCTCTACTTGGACAGTGAGCCCAAAACACTCTTTGAGGATGCAAAACAGAGGGTGTTTTGCAAGCCAAGGTGGGTCAGAGAGCTCAGTGGTGCTCTCTTGCCATCCTAGGCTGGCTTGTTGTGCAGCTAAATGCAGTCAGGACCTGAAAGTCAAGATCTGGCCACCACGTGGAATATTTTTAAAGTAGATTTGCTCCTGTTGGCAGGGTTTTGAGGGCTTTCTTTGTATTTCTGTGTCATTATGCCTGAGTATTGATAATTATTTTTGGCTGCACTAAGTGTAAGAGTCTTTTACGCCACAGTGAAGAAGAAATTGCATTTGGAGCAAAAAACCTTTTTCTGAATCTCCCCTCAACAGTTCTGAAGATCACAACAAGATAATTTTTCTGCTGGTTTCTAACCTATGGTTTATGCAGCACTTGCCTATTGTTAAATTACCACCTTCACTTAGTAGTATAAAATCAAGCTATAAAATTCTGTGAATCCTGTAGCTGCAAAGGAGACAGTGGCTCCCAAACCTGATTGCATTGAAGACTGCGGCATACTACAAAGATCCCAGCTGCGAAAAATCTTCTGTGCTGGTACCATTCAACTGAAGGTTTTTTTAGCTTAGTATTTGAAGAACATTCATGGCTAGCTTACATCTTACTATTATTAGCATATTACAATTTTTTAAAAATTTGCATTGAAAAGCACATTTATTTATGTCATATATGACTTAATCCTGTTCCCTGGACAATTATCAGCAGAATTCATTAACGTCATTGAGTGCAAGAGTGGGAAATAGGCAGTCCTTTTGCCAAAATAATACTGAAATAATCCAGTTTTGCCACTTGCTCTTTATCATTTCTCTTTTTTCTCCCCTCAAAGCTGACAGTTGTTTTAATTTTTTTTTTTCAGTTAACTAGACTAAAAAGTAACTTGTATTTTATTATGAACTGAACTGCATTGCTTCCCCTGGCTGCTCATCTCTCACTCTCTGCTGAGTCTTCAACTGTGCTGGCTTAATTTGTTAATGGGGAAAATACCTTTGGACACCAGTTATAGTCAACAAAGCTCTGCAGTGCACAGATATAGAACACACCTTCCTTTTGGTACATCAGAATCCAGATTATCTGCAAGGAATAGACTAATAAGGAGTTCTCCAATGAGTCAGCTGATTAAAGGCAATCCTATTCCCTGAGAGCTCTAATGCTGGCTTTTACAACTAACTTGTGCACAAGGAGTGCAGAGCAGTGCTTCTTCCCTATCCTTGTGCTCATCACCAAATGATCGTGTTCTGCTTTTAGTGCTCAGCCAAAGAATTGTAAAAATGCTGCTGTGATATGGAAGGAAAGAAGCTGGTGGAACAAATTCAGTACTCCCTGCAAGCAACTGCTGGGAACAGAATCTACTAAATCTACTCCACTGAAAAGAGCAATGGCTATTTTTTAGATTGGATGGTGGCACTTTCTGGCGCTCCTGATTGTTTCCCTTAAAATGAATCAATGTTTTATTAGTCCTTAATTTCCTAGTGCCTTTCTCTGCCCTGTCCCCCTCTTAAGACCCTCAGTAATTTACCTCAGCAACACAACCCTTTATTTCCCTGCCTCATACATCCCACCCTTAGAGTGTTTGATCTCTTGTACCTTTCTCAGTCAGCATGAAACTTTGCACCCAGTCATTGGATGTGAATTAGGATAGACAAAGGCAAAGCCGTGGACATAAGTCGGTTTAAATAATCTAACAGTCCCGTTGCTGTGGGCCTGATGCTTCTTTATCCCACTTCTATCTTTGCCTTTTGTTCTACATTTGCTTAGCAAGCTGCCTGTGGCTCCCTGTGCAGTAGGAATGAATGGTGACAATGAAGCAGCTTCCTGAGGGCATGCAGTGACTGTGGGCACTCCCAGTGTGTCCAGCACTATCCAGCCCAGCACCCAAATTAATTTCTGTCCATAGCTGCTGTTGGTGGTAGGGCTGAGAATAGCCAGGGGGCTGCCAGCACTGCCAGATGTGAGAAGCAGAGCAAAATGTGAAATGCCACAATGGTCTGGAGGAGAGTAAGGCAGGCAGACCTCAATCATTGCTGGTGCAGCCAACTCACTATTGGGAACAAAGTTTACCAAGTCAGAACTTTGAGGGGAAAGATGAAGGTGAACTCCTCTGCTGAATGTATAGGGAGAAAGTGCACTTTCAGACATGCTACATTCAGTTTTCATTGAAAGAAATGTGAATTTTGTTTTTCCTGCTTTTTTTCATTTTTCTCCTCCCTTGAATTTCCCTCCCACTCCAAGATGATTTATGTCCTCTCTATAGACAACCCTTATGCCAGAGGGTGGTTTGAGGAACTACTTTTGCCATCACATATGTAAATACAAACTGGCTAATTAAGTGTCAGCTAAAAAGTGCTGCTTTGCAATGGAAAATTTCTGCCTAATTGCTCTGGGCATCACCTGTAATTGTAATTGACTGGGGAAGGATTGCAGAGCTACTACATGAAGTAAACATTGCAAAGTAGCTGCAATGTTTACTTCATCCTTGTGGCAGTGGGCTGGGGGAAATCCCTTAGCTGCCACGTTCTAACCCTGTCAATCATAGACTCAGTTCCACCTCTGTTATTTTAATATTCATCGTATTGTTTTACTATTCAACAGTTGCCAGAAAGTTCTATTGTTCTGTAAAGTTCATAGGTTGATGCAAATATGTTCCGCCCTTGCCCAAGACTCATTGGAAAGCTGTCACCCCATGTCAATTCGTGATTTGTTAAGCACCCTGGACCCCACCTTATCACCACTCCCTTCCCCTTTTCCTATAAAAGTCTCTGTAAAGACCCTATCTGGGTCTCTCTGGTAGCACATATCCTGAAGAAAAGGAACATCATCAAAGTCTGGGTAAAGCTACAGAGGGTCCGTTCTCTCTTCTTTATTTCTACCTGCTTCAAATTACCATCGGGGATTTCTACTCTCACTGCAAGGCACAAGCTAGGTACAGAGATAAGCGAGATAAGATAAAGGTGCCGATAGCGGCAGCCAGAGAAGCTTATCTGACCAAAGCGCTGGATAACGGCAGACTTTGCAGCACTCAAGCAGCCTTGCCGAACCCCCAAAGAAGTGTTACATCCTGGCTGCAGGGAGAATTCCTTCAAGATGTGATTAATGAAATAGCGAGTGGATAAGATGGACAAAAAACAATGCCTCTGAATTTTAATATTGCACCAGGCAGTTACATTCAAGCACTTGTGTCCTTTGCGACAGGACTGGCCTTGTGGTTTGTCTCTCCTTGTGCCTGGATCTTGGGCAGGCAAGACTTGCAGAAGTGTTGACCAGCAGAGTGCAAAAAGGCTAAGCAGACCAGGACTGCACCAGCCTCCATCAATCTATGGCATTGTTTTTGTCTCTGAGAAGGACTCAGTGCATATATTTCAGTAATCAGCCTGCTGTTATCTCTTGTAAGTAAGTACCCGAAGGCTGAAGAGGCTGCATCTCTCCCCAGGTTTAAAAACAAGAAAGTGTTTCCCCCACAGATAGAGTGAGTGAAGATCATGAGTGTGGATGGCATTTCCTGAGGAACAACAGTGCTTCATCCTGTGGACGTGTAGTGCAGAATGGGACCTGGAAAGTTAATTGTCCAGTTGGAAAACCAGAGTACGCTCAGAAGAGACAGCACAAAGGAAAACACAGGTGCAATTCCCCAAGTACAAGTGCTTCATGCCATGTTTGGGACAATCCTTGTGGATGGTTTTATGGAAGAGATATATTGTGTGGTTCTGGAGAGATGTGTTTTCTTTGTCTACCTTGAATTTTACCAAGAAGATATGAAAGATGACATCTAGAAATCCCTAATCTAACAGTAACTACAACTAAACACAAAGGCTTTTCTGACTTTGGTTTATTTTTTCTGTCTGCACTTTCTGCTATGACATATGTTAAACATTTGGGTGAGACATTAGAGCCTGCAGCTCTACTGCAATCACTCTGGCCATAAATCTCTCCAGTCCTGCAGTGGACAGGTTTTGCTTTTTTACTCAGCAGTGACAAATTACAGACAATTTATAGAGAGATGAGCAAACCTGAGGTGCAGAGCATAGTACTCTTCATGATTTCCACTATGTTTCAAAAAAATGAGCAACCTCAGTTGAGTATGCCAACAGGAAAAGTATCTTTGCAAAGTGCTGTCTGTGCCACAAACCTTGCCTGAAAGAGATGTAATTACAGTTTGTGCAGTAAGTATTACAAGCCCTTCTGTACTTCCTACACAGAGGGATGTGGCACTTTGTGCTCTTTGGGATTATCACTCAGCAGCAGGTGTGTAAGAGACAGGTGAGGTCAGGATGCAGGGCCTGGGGCCAGCTGGGCTGCTGCCAAGCACTGAAACACAGGTGAAGGAAAATCAGGACATATTTTTGCGCTATTCTACCCTTGAAAGGTCTGCATAATTTCCATGTACATTGATGTGTGTCTATTAGTTTGTGAAAAGCTCCTGATTTTTAAGACTTGAGAATGGCTCAGAAGGTCCTTAAAAATCCTCATGAAAGACACAGGAATGCAATAAAGCCAAAGGGGAAACAAAGCAAGGAGACTTCCATTCCAATGTTAACAAGATACGAGTGTTTCCTTCAATACAGGTACATTGTCAGTTAAAGATTTCCTTGCCTGTAGCACGGAAAAAAATTCTTTCCCCTGTTTAAAACCAAAGTTGTTCAGACTTTCTAGGATAAGAACTAGTCCTATTAGATTCAGGGTCTAGGAGACTGTAAATATAAATGTAAATATAAAATGTAAATATGCAAATATAAAAGAAAGCTGTAGGACCTCATTATATTTAATCCAGAGTCTGGATAACTGGGAGCTGACTACAGAGTTTATGTATACTTATATAAAGGTTGTGGTAGCCCTAGCAAGCAGTTCTGTCACAGTTTCTTATTCTTCCTTTGTTAATGAAGAAGTATGTTGTTACAGATTTCAACAGGTTTGGATTTTCTTTCCTTCTGGCAAAATTTCTTCTGCCAATTGGCTGTGAGGCTCTGAAAACGTAAGGACCAGACCCTGGGTTTGTAGCATGTGTGCTGTGTAGTGACTGTTCCTGTGCACAGCATCAACACTGTGTGACTTTGTGCAGATTTTGTGTGTTCTGATGCATCCTTGCCAACATCCGGCTGCAGTAACACTGAATTCATAGTTGAGTATGTTTTCAAGCCCTTGGTAGTAAAACATTGAAGCAGAAGTGAGAGAGAGCTGGTTAGGCAGTTCAGGAGACTGGGTACAGTCAATTGGAGGCTGACAGAGAATTACAGGTTTGTAAATATCAGAGCTTTAAAAACAAAGAAACAAACAAAATCCCAACAAAGCCCCCAGAATAATATTCCTACTTCTAAGAAAATTTCAAAATAACATTCAGATATTTTATTCCAGAGAAATGTTTTTTCCACCAGGGGGTTAAGTGTGTTTTGCAGATGGAGAATAGACACATAACACATTTACAAATTTCATGCATTAAATAAACTTAGGTAATTTTTAAACCATTATTAATTTTGATAACTTCTGAATTAAAAGCTGTCTGAGCTAAATGGCATGTATTATTTATTTTTGTTCCACTTTCCTGTTTTCATCATGGAAGCACCAAAAGTGTTTATTTTACTGGCAATATTAAAGCACTCATATGATTTTGAGTAAGTCTTTTGAGATTGTTTGCAAGTTTTTTCTCCTCTGCCTGTCTGCTTCCTCCCAGCTGGGGGCTGGCTGTTGTATGGAAAGGCCAGCCACGTCACGGAAAAGCCCTGTGTCTGATCAGATGGGCTTAATATAAACCAGGTTTGCTGAGAAAGAATTAAAGAGGCAGCCCCAAAGCAAGAGAGGATTTACTTCGGCAGAGCTGCTCAGTGTGTCACAGCCCACTGAGAGAGAAGGGCAGTGGGAGCAAAGGACTGGACTGGCTGCAGGAGCCTGGCACAAGTAAGAGTGGATTTGGACCCAATCTTTTACTGAAGGTGCTGGAGACCTGGGCAGCTAAATGTTGTATGGGGTAACAAAACTAGTTTGAACTTGGAGCACAGTGTGTGACAGGGACTTATTTGGCTTTGTTTAATGACAGATAACAATTTGTTAGAGGCTAAATCATAAAATGTTTGTGTTTGTGATGTTTCTGTGAGTGACTGCTTGTGGCAGGTTGTGAGTTACTCTCTGTTGTTTGACTGAATTGGAGCTAGCTTTTTTCTTCTGGTCTTTTCAATGGGGATACTGCAAGGAAAAAGTGCATTTTAAAATTCAACCACAGTAAATACTTAATTTTGTTTGTGAAGCAGCCATTACTTAGTGCATGATTTCTTCTTTAGATATATTTCTTGCTGACAAAGTTACTGTGACTAGGACCATGCAAATGATCTCATTTTGCCCCTAAGTACTGCATATCACAGAGAAAATATTGTATATGCTGTAACAAGTTCAGACAGTGCTTTTTGTATGTATTTGTCCTAGGTCCTGCTGGGCATTTATTCATAGATGTTTTCAGACAGTTTTGTATGAAGAAGAATAGCAATTTTTACTTGTTGCTTTGCTGTACTTTTCATCATCCACCACCTATTATTGAGGTTTGAAAGTGGTTGAGTGAATTTTATGGACAATTATCTTATTTACTGATGTGGAGGAGAGAGCTAGGAAACATCAGATACAGGGCAAAAAAGAAAAATGTCTAAATAACAGTCACTTTGGGAGTTGGAATGCGTCAAAGTAACTTTCCTAAAAATGGTAGCTGTTGGCCTGTGAGAATGACATCACTGTTCTCTGCCTCCAAGCAAGGCAAAATAGACTTTGCCAAGTAAAATGTAATTAAGAGCTATGCTTATGTAAGAAGAGTGAACCTATCTAATTAATTGTGCAGTAATGAAGTTATTGATTTAATATCTATAAAGTAATGACCCTTTTCTCCCAGTGATATCTCCTGTAGAAGCTAAAACCTGTACCTCCTCAGAAAAGCTGTTGGGCTTCACCATGTCCTTCCTCTTACCGAGCCGAAAAGTCACTCTCTGAGGCAGAATCATTCTTTGTTTACCTGGCCACAGACAAGACCCAAATCCACTGCATCATAGCAAGACTTGCTTGCATGTCTTTTTATACCAGGGTTGTCTAAGAGTGCAATGAATGATGCCTTGTTGCTTTCCCAAGAGTTTCAACTCATAACTGAGACAATGAGAAAGATGCTGTACACCCAGCTGCACTGGCAGCTGGAGGCAACTGGGACCAGTGCCTCTGTTCATCCCCAGTCAAGCTGAAAGGTGGGGAACACTGCCTGCACCATAGGCAGTCTCTTGGCAGGGCTGCAGCTTCTATGTAGGACAGGTGTGGTGAGCACTGTCCCCTCCTTCTCCTCCTGGGACACAGCAATGCCTCCCTCTTTCCAGGACTGGGCTGCACCTAGCACAGCCCTGAGCTTGTAAAGGCTGAACAAGATGGGATAATACCACCCTCACATGCTAAATCCTTACAAACAGGCGCAGGGTCACTAATGAGAAATACTTCTTTTTGTACCACCAAGCACAAAAGAGTGCAAAAAGGCAAATTTTTCTTTTCTAACATATTAGGTCCCTAAAGAGGAGCATGATGTGCTGCCTTGAAGCTCATAAGAGAGCATTTCTAAATATCTTGTGGGTAACATTTGTGGTTTTCTTATTTCTCACCAGGGATAAAAAATGACTCTCAACAATGTTACCATGCGTCGCACCCACAACAGCAGTCTGCACCAGCAGCAGCAGCAGCGATGGAGCATCCCTGCTGATGGAAAGAATCTGCTGGTCCAGAAAGACTCCAATGAGTACAACCCACAGAAACGATACACCTTCAGTCCTGATGAATATTACAGAAGGAGCTGGTCCTCAGAGTCATCTGACTCCGTCATCTCCTCCGAGTCTGGCAGCAACTGCTACCGAGTGGTGCTGATCGGGGAGCACGGCGTGGGGAAGTCCTCACTAGCCAACATCTTTGCAGGGGTGCACGACAGCATCGACAGCGACTGTGAGGTGCTGGGAGGTAGGTAATTATGCCCTGGGGTGTTGGTGTTTGCTTGGAGTCAGCTCTGCCTGTAGTCATTGGCACAGAAAAAGAGAGAGGACATTTAATATAAACCAGAGGTAAAAAGCGTTTGAGTCTGATCATCTAAACTGATTGAACTCAAGCAAAACCTCTTTTAAGAGAACAAGAAAGTAAAATAAGATGAGTAAGATACTCTCCAACAATGATTGAAAGCCACTGAAGGAGAGCAATCCAGATTCCCATGCTATTTCATTCAAAAATTCCTGTTCATTCCTGCCTCATTCCTGCCTGTGATGATGCTACACGAGAGTCTGCTTCAGCTTTCATGCTGGTCCAACATTTGCATCACCATGGGTATCACAGGGCTGACTCTGGCTTTCCTTGTGGGAGAGAAAACAACTGGAGGTCCTCATGATTTACAAGAGTTAAATGTTTTAAAATTACATATAAAGAAAAAGTCACCCCCAAAATATTTGCCATGAGAAGTCACCTCAGCCTTTCTGTATATACACATTGATTTAGTGCAGGCTCTATGGAGTTAGAGTAAGATACATAAAATTTTGAGTAAAAACTTTGTTTCATGTTACTTTTACAGTATGGGCTCCTCCAGGAGGAAACAAGATAAAGGTCCTTCAACAGAGTTGGAAAATGCCTGTTGCCCCTCATGGGGGGAAAGGCACAAGCTGTAGGGTTTTCTTTGATTCCTCCCCCTTGCTATCCTCCCCTGCGTTGTTTAGGATTACAAAGCATTCTTTAATGCCAAAGATGAAATCATGCAGAAGGTGAAGCTGTGGTAGCAAGTCCTGAGCTATATTGTGTGCAAGATGTTGGTGTGGAAGGGTTGTGCTGCCACAGAAATCTGCTGTGTCTCTAAGGACACAGTTGCTGTTGCTTTCAGGGGACATGCAGTTTGCTGCCTGGTTTTGTTTGTTAGTATGCAGGACTTTCTTTGTCTCTTCCATATCCCTTCTCTCTCCTGCCTGTATTCCCTTGGTGTGATGGTGCCAGTGCTACCACAGAGAATTCCTGGGCTTCTCTTCCAGCCTTCAGTGAGGCATAGGCAGGACAGCTTTTTTTGTGTCTTTAACTCACCAGTTAGGGGAAGTTTTGCCCAGAATTTAAAAAGCCCAGCATCAGGAGGGTCAGACCCACATTTTCCTTGCTTGCTGTCTCAGACTGGGGACACAGAGATTTGTGCCTTTGGGGGATTTGAAATTCACTGATTTGGGTGTGCTCTGCCTTCAGCTTCTGCCATCAACTTTTTCCATAGTTCTACCAGCTCCTCAACCTGGAGTATCTCCAATAAAAGTTTTCCTAGTGCTAAATGAATGGAGTGTGATCCTTGGACAAGCCATCAGAAAGTGCAGCTGATTTGCTTTGCACACCCCTGTCAGGCAGTTTTCTCTTCCTTCATGTGAAGCTGTGTGGTTTCGTCTTTCCATCGCACTCCCAGCAGCATGGCTTGGAGTACAGCACTGACAGATTTTCAAGGCCAGTTCTGTAGAGGTAGTTGGAAGTCTTTCTGTTGTTATCTCCCTCCTTTTTTAGTGTCAGCTTTGAAAAAAGCACGAAATGAACTAAGTGCTCACTTTCAGTGTGTTTTATATTCTACAGAAGTTCCTTAGGACTGACCAAGGTGCAAATCAGTGCTGAATATGGCTATTTAGGAATAGTATCTCCAAGGAGTGTGATTATGCGTTTGTAGCTTCTCTGTATGTAACGCAGTGCAGAAGGAGTCTTCTGGATGTTGTCCTCTGGTGTGCGTGGAGCTTATTCTCACACAGATGGTCTGTCAGTTGCAGAAACTATTTACATTACCTTGACAAACTGGAACTTTAGCTTGCACTCTGGAAATTTTATTTGGAGGAGGAGAGTTTTACGGTAGCCAGCTCACAGAGGAGTACAGCTGCCTTTATGGAGAGGCTTTGCTACTGACTGTAAGATGAAGCTAACTCATGAACACAAGCGTTGTGCTCTTGGGACCTCAAGGGAAGACACTCCTAGTGATTAGCTCTGTATTTTTAATCCTGACATTTTAAACATGGGCTCCATTTGACTTTATTTTAAATGTGTAATATTTTTGGCTCATTGTTTTGCTGGGATGTAGATTCCTAGCTTTGAGGAAAGGCTCTGATTACAATTTAGGGGAAAGTTCACTTCATCACTGCCCAGTAGAAGTCTTATGAGGCATAGGTCAGACACAGCCGCATCTTCAAGTGTGGTTGGGACAGATCCTTTAAAAGATGCAGTGTCGGGGTGAATGAAGGTAACCCCTGGTGGTGGGCTGACACCAGAGTCTGAGAAAACCCAGATACACTGGGAAAATCCTCTCACCTCCCACTGACTTGGACTAAGGCAGCTGTAACCTGACCCTGCCTACCTGGGCAGACCCCTTACCCCACCCCTCTCTGCATCCTGCTGTACTGACCCCACACCTTCTCCCCGCCCCCTGGTTTGTGCCCTTTATAAGCCTAGGCCATGTTGGCCTAGGCCTCTTTCATCCCTGGCTACCCTTCAGCAACAGAAATAAAGCCTTGCTGGAATTTGCCATATGAGGGGGCCCTCCACTCCTTGTCTCTGGACTGTGCGTGAGCTATCTGACACATGTGAGTGAGAATTCAGTGCCTTTCCCAGCATGGGTGGGTAGGAAGCGGGCCTGCTCCTATGTTTGGGACACGGCTGGCCTTCTCTTTCTCCCCATGGCGGGACAGAGAAGTAGCCTGGACAGCATTTGCCCCTTCCCCCACCAAACCCCACTAGACACATCAAAATATACACTGCAGTGCCCTATGACTGGCTTTTTTTTCACTGACCACTAGTGCGAGATTAGAAATGGGTCTTAATGCCTCATCGCTCATCCAAATGTCCTCAGCTTTGGGGAAAAGAAGAAAGAATGGTATTTGAAGCAGAAGGTAGACTGAGATTTCACAACAAAGGTTGGTCAAAATTCAGAGTGGTCACAACCCCATTAGATCTAGGCAGAATTTTGCCATATGGCATTTATAATCTAGGTATGAATTTTTATGGCTGCAGTGCAAAATAACTGATCCTCTGTGGTTTTTAAATTTTTCTACTATTTGACATCAAAACTGATATGGGAAACTGTGTAATGGGAGAGAAACTAGTGTGCAATAGAAGTCTCAATCTCTCTCTAACTCAACAGCTGTTGTCTCACAACACCCTCCTCGCTTGATAGGCTATTCGCTGTATTGCTCTCAGTAGCAGTGACTGTTCACCCGTAAATTGTCCATGCTAAAGCGAAAGCAAATATTTTCCATTACTCAGCCTCGCTGGACTCTGCTGCTCCCATGGGGCAAATGTTCAGCCTCTGGTTATTTCTTCCACTGGTTCTATTTTCTCTCTCCCACATAAGATAAAGGGAGTATCAGCCAAAATAATGAACATTTTGTTTCCTGATCTCTCGGCCTCCTTTATCTATCATGGAAAGTAAGGCAACCAATAATGAACAGAGTGCAGGTTCAGTGCTGATGGAAATGAGGAAAGAACTGGATGTGAGCTGGCCTAAAATTTGGCTCAATAACTCTGTGAACAAATCACCCACATTCAACAACTTGGATTTTTGTAATGTACATGATGACACAAAATAATATATTACCAACCTTTCTGCTTTTCTTTCCAGAAGACACGTATGAAAGAACCCTGATGGTGGATGGGGAAAGTGCGACTGTTATACTGCTTGACATGTGGGATAATAAGGTACTTTGATTTGTTCTAGTGAAATGCTGAAAGGAAAGTGTATATGAATAACTGATAATATAAAAAGTTTCCTTTGGGAAAGAAAATAGATGTTTTCTGTACAGCAAAATCAGGGAAGATATAGGATTAACCCTACCCCACATCAAGGCAAGCATGCCTAGTGGCTCTGCCCTGTGAGCCTGAGAAGTGCAAGTCTTCATTTTTTAATGATAAAACAAAACATTCAAGCTTTCTTTCTGGACCGTGTTCATTCCAGCCTAAAGCCAGCACAATACATTATCTGGGGCAAGTTTTTGCCTTCCTTTGTGGCGAAGTATTCATACCATCACCACATTGGAATTACTTGTAGTATAACTCTGATTCAAACCATACCCATTACAGTTTACAGCAGGAATGCATTTGGATTCTCTAATGTTTTACTTTCTAAGTAAAACCTGCTCTGGGCATAATGATGTCTGACCATTTCATTTGAACAGCGTGAGGGAGAATGGATTCGAGACCACTGCATGCAAGTGGGAGATGCCTACTTGATCGTCTACTCCATCACAGACCGAGCAAGCTTTGAGAAGGCCTCCGAACTCAGAATACAGCTCCGCAGGGCACGTCAGAAAGAAGATATCCCCATTATTTTGGTTGGCAACAAAAGTGACCTTGTCAGGTGCCGCGAAGTTTCAGTGGCAGGTAAGGAAATGATGAGCATAAATCCAAGATAAACATAAAAGTGATCTACTAACTTTAGAACAAACTGCAGTGCTCTGGCTGAAGGAGTACATTGTGATCAGGACTGGGCAATAAAAGAGCAATAAAACAACAGAGGACTGGAACAGAGGGCAGAGGACTGGGAAGGGTCTGCCAAGTCCTTAAGCCTTCCTTGGTAATACTGTTATATGTCAGATAATCCCTTTTCTATATTTATTAAGTACCATCATAAATGGGATTTCTTCCCTTCCAGCTCCTAGTATAAGACCACTGCAATATGTGATTTCTCTGGTAGCTGGAAGCCCTTTGGATTCCCAATGCATGTTTATGCATAACGAGTTTAGCCCCTTTTATTCTGCTGCCAAAAATTCTCTTCTTTATAACCAGTTCTCTGTCCTCCCTGATGAATAAAAATTCCCTCTCTATCTTTGTTTTGCTAGTCTGGGCAGGAACTGTGCAGTCTTTCAGAAGAGGTCTCCTTACTGCCTTGCTTTGGGATGCTAAACCAGCCTTCCCTTGGCTGCACACAAACAAATAACCACTAAGCCCAAAAACAGGAATGGAGAGACTGTTGGGAGCACTGCTGCTGGGTCTCGACATCTGCAGTCAGTAAATCTCTTCTTGGAGAGTCTTTCCTAAGGCTGAGGTGACACACTGTAATACACAGCAGTGCATTAGATGTTCTCATCTTGGCCCATCAGAAACATGTGTTCTGCTCAGCATTTCCTTCTCTCTGCAGCTGTTCTGCTCTTCTGTTTCCCAGTTGAGCTAGATTTTTTTCCTTTCTCTGTGGATGTGCACAGTGCCTCTGGCTCCTGTCACAGTTGCCCCAAGTGAAGAGCTTGAACTGAGGTGTTCATAGGGAGCCCAGGGTTGCCTTCTCATTGCTCTTTGCCCATCTTGAAAGCTCTTTAGAAAGATGGCAGGTGAATTCCTGTCAATTTAGTGTCCCTGGGAACAAATTCACAGCAAGCCAGAAGACAATAAATTGGCTTGTGTCTGAAAGACAGCTTAGCTTAGGCTCATGTAATTGAGGACCAGAACTATGATTTCAGATGTACCCCTAAAGCCATAGACACAGTGCTGCCTTTATTAAGGCTTTTGTACATGTGTCTGTTCTCACTGAAACTGCTACAGTTCCAAGGCTCTGGTTTGCACCCATAGCCCATGAAAGAGCAAAGTGCCCTACCTCCAGTGCTGTGCTGTATGCCTGGAGAGTGCCATCATCGCCCTTCAGTGCAGCTCGAAGGAGTCTGCATCGAAGATGGCCAAGTGGTATTGAGGCATTGCTGGCCTCCCAGACTTTAGTGTCTCAGCTCAAGTCCATCATTCCGTGCTACCTTTGCAGCCAGCAGCACTCTCTGGGCTTTACTGGGAGGGGATTTACCCCGCTCCCTTGCTCCCGCTTCCTCTGGAAAGCGTCTGTGGCACAGAGCAGATGGATCATGGGCTAGCAGGCAGCATCAGGTGATTAAAGACTTATCTGTGCTTATATTAGGGTTGAGGAATTCCCCAGTGGCTCTGACTCCCCCGCATACGGCAGCTTGTCTCTGCTTCTGCCCCTCCCTGGGGCTCATGACCCCATGTAACATTTGCATCTTGTTATTTTGCAGAGGGACGAGCCTGTGCCGTGGTGTTTGACTGCAAGTTCATCGAGACCTCTGCAGCCGTGCAGCACAACGTGAAAGAGCTCTTCGAAGGCATCGTGCGGCAGGTCCGGCTCCGCAGGGACAGCAAGGAAAAGAACGAGAAGCGACTGGCACTACAGAAACGGAGAGAGAGTATCCCCAAGAAAGCCAGGCGGTTTTGGGGCAAAATAGTTGCCAAGAACAACAAGAACATGGCCTTCAAACTCAAGTCCAAGTCTTGTCATGACCTATCAGTACTTTAAGAACGCTGGACTCTGCCAGAGCTTGTGGCATTTTGTGGACATTATCTAACTTTGTCATGGGACAATCAATCAATCTATATTAGATTGGGCTATTAGATTCACAGTTGTGATTGTGATGATATGTGCTGGCATAAGAACAGCACAGTGCATGGAAATATCTCTCTTCCTTTTTTTGTTTTGTCAGTAGTTTTAAAAGAAAAGTACAGACCAGAATGACCCAAAATCATGCTGGGAACTGTTCTGGAATACACCTCTTCCTTCTCCTCTCATCTTTGGATAATAATGTAAGAATCTCGAACGCCATGACTTGGGAAGTGAATACTACTGTCTTTACTCTTTCTCCTTGTTATTAATATTTCTTTTTTAAAACTGTGTAAAGAATTGAGAAACTGACTGGAGGTTGGTCCTTTGTCAGTTGGCTGATCAGGCTTGAGCACTCACAGCTGTAAAAAAAATGCATTTTTGTAGAATAACCACAAAGACACCTGTTTGGTATCTTTTCTTTATTTCGAGGATTAGTTTCAGTGAGTTTACTCTCTTACTTTGAAAATATTTAAAGGAAAAATCCTATAGTCAAACAAATTTTCCTCTCATATTTTCATATTATGGGACTGTTTAAAAATCATAGTAAAATTAAAATTAAAGTGCAAGTTGTATCAAAGTGCATCAAGTGCAGGATGCCAAACCTTTAAAAATCACCTAAGCTTTTTTATGACATCACATGGACTCCTTGTATCCATCCTTGGCCTTTCTCTATGCCAAACCTGTGCTGTATTTATTGTTGTGCAAAGTAACAAGCATTCTAATGTTGAGGGGAAATGTATTTATTACCAATTTTCTTAAGATAATAATGTTAATTTTATTACCGTTTTCTATCTAATATCTTTTTTCAGATATACAAGTTTTTACATACATACCTTGTAATAAAATAAAATATTTGACTGCCTTTGAGCCTCAGTAGGAAATCCCTAAGAATGTTTTCAAGGAGAGAAAAGATTGTGCATGCTGGGCAAGCTTGCTGCTTGGGAAGTTCAGTGAGGATTCCTTACATCTCTGAACATGGGCTGCATAGCAACCTGGGATCACAAGGCAGGAAGCACCAGAAGCCTCAAAGACATGAGTGCGCAATATCCTTCATGTACAAATGGGGTTGTGGTGACAGAGGTAAATCACTCCTAGCAAAGGTGCTTGGCCTTCAGTCTGGAAACGCTTTGGAAATGTAGATAAGTCCTGTTACCCAAATTTCGGAGATGAAGAGAAGTGAAACGACACATTCAGAGACAGAAAGCAGGTAGCCAGCATGGTATGCCCTAATCCTTACTTACTGTGGGGCATAACTGTGCTATTTTCCTCTTGACTAGGCTGGTCAGAGCTACAGTCATTACATTTTTGTCCCCATATGACTAAGAAAAGCCAAAGCTCCAGCCTGACAGCTCATCTTCCCAGATGATGAGGGCAAAAAGATGCAACACTAATAAGGTGAAAGAGCTGTGCAGTGAGCATAGCATGGCACCTGATTTCCCTGTTCACAGCAAGCAGACATTACTGCAATTCCGTCTTCTGGGGCTGCTGCTAGTCTCTGAACAGCACGGGACTGCCTTTGGACCAAAACATTTTAAAGATATGCCTCCACCTTGCATGCCCCAGTCAACCTCTCACTGGCCGTTTTGGCTCACCCTGCAGGCTCCATGCTTGCCCTAAGTTTCCAGGTAGAGCAGGGAGGGAAGCTGTGGGGTGAAGAACCACAAGCAGCAGCATCTCCTCGATGGAGCTGTAGCTCAGACACCATCGGGATGTGTTACCTCTGACCTGTGGATGGGGAGTGAGAGAGCTGGTGCTGAGCATCCACACTTTGCACACTTCAGGGCTTTTCCTGTTTTGAACCTGGTCTAGTCTGGTGCTGTGGATTGTGTGGCTACCTGGGACTGCAGTGCCTGAGGTGCACTCCTGAAAGGCACTGTGAATTTCACCTGAAGAAACCCAAATCATCTGCTCTGATCTTAATGGCTCCAGCAAACTGGGCATGGAGGAAGGGCTGGGGCTTTCCCTTGCAGCTTATGAGATTAATCTGAGTCATGGTTTTAGTTGATCATCACCAGATTACCAAATACAACAACTCTTACTATATATAAAAGCTAGTGTAATTGGAATGACTGATTAATATTAATTGAATCTGGAAAGGTGACATTTCAAATCTTTTATATCTTTAACAGTCCCTCTGTTCATCTCAGATATGAGTGTCCAAAACTGTGGAATGGATCAATCAGCGATTCTAATCACTGTTCTGCCATTTATTAAGTCAGGGCTACAATGACAGATCCTGATGTGATAATTACAATGCTGGACCCAGAGATCTGGCAGGGGCTGTGGAATACGTGAGTCACACCACTGAGCACACCGAGGCCAAAACAGCAAAATTCACAGCGTCCAAATAAAATAAAATAAAATAAATACAGAAAAAAGGTCTAAGCACACACAAAATGCCAACTATGGTGTAATAGCTGTTATAAAAAGCTCTCTTCAAGAAGATAGAGCAGACTTGTAAGCGGAATTAAAGAGCATGTCCAGCTCTTGTAATCTTTTATCATGACAGATGAACTGCTTGAAGAAAAGTTTACTTATGCTTTGGGAGAAAACACTCTTACTGGTTATTATGGCACTATGTGGATTTGAGTGGTGCTACAGGATTTTGGATTTGGGAGAATTACTGATAAAATTTAGTCAAGTAAAAGAAAGATATTTTCAATAAAATCAGTGGATGTACTGTGGATTTGGCCCTCTCATATACAAGCCTTTCAACAAGCCCTTGGAAAGCTTTAAAGACCTGAGTTCTCTCTTTTGGGCTGTTTGGGGTTCAGATGCAAATGGGAGAAAGTGCTCCTGACAGCAGCAGTGCTGGTGATGATAATGGGATCTTACAGAGGGCTGTTCTTTCTCCTTGGGAAAGCTTTCTAGAGCAAGATGTGGCAGTCAGAGAAGAGACAACGTACTGATGAGATCCCTGTACTAATAAACTGTTGAATCTCCAAAAGTGAACCCTGCAACCCATTTCTTGCAACACCTCTGAAGATTGCAGAGTTGAATGCATTATGTAAATCATTCCTGTCTCTGACTCGCAAGCACAGGAGATTAATGCCAGTGTGAGCCGTGGGGCTGGTCCTCCTCTGGCTCTCCTTCCTGGACTAACTCATTCCTCGGTTAGGGTTTTATCAGATGTGGCTTCCAGGTGTGTTAAATAGTATTTAATGAGACCTGTCTGCCTTGCCTGCAGTCCCCTCAGCTCTGGCTCAGTGTGCTAGCACAGGACAGAGACGGCAGGATGAAACACTTCCTTTTGTGTTTTTTCACTTTGTAGGACCCATGCAACTGTAGGTTTGCAGTAGCACCCAAGACACACATGGCATCTTGTGTTAAAATCTTGCTAAAATGTCCCATTGCTGGTCATACACTGCCAGCACTTTTAAACGTGGCAGACTCTGTGGGAGGTTTATAGAGTGACTTCTAATTCTCTAAATGTAACCCTCAGTTACATTTGACTAAAATGAAGCAGTTAAAAGAAAGGGAACACCATGTTATTCTCTTCACTGTGCTCCAGAAAGCTGTGGAGAAGTCTTGTTTCTGCCATTGCTTCCAGAAGGGACCATGGGCCAGATGTAGGGATGCAATTCAGGTTAGGGATGGCTGCGGAAAAAAGGGTGAATCCCAATATATGGCATGGGAGGAGAACCCATGATGTTAATGTGCAACCTGACAACCTCCCCACCTGCCCCTCCTGGTATTGTCACTCCAGAAATCTCCCACAGATGTTGCAGCAAGCCCCACTCCTCTCTCAGTGACCACCTCACACAGGGGCCTGCAATACTTCTGCATTTATCCTCTGTAATCACAAATGTGAGATCATCAAGGCAATGGGGATTTTTTGCCTAGAGCCATTGAAATTCAGTGTGGAAACTACTTGTGATTTTAGCAATTTTGCTGCAACAAGTTCCCTACTGTCAGACAGGTCCGTGTGGCTCATTTTACAGTGGTTTTACAGTGCCACCTGGAACATGGTTAATAATTTACTGAGAAAATGATTAGTGTAACACACTTCCTTCAAGTCTGGAAATTTATGCATGACCCATTTTAAAATGCAAATACTTTCTAAATAGGAGTTGTTTCTGATACTCTGCATGTGTGCACTCCAAAGCCTCCTGTTAGACACAGGTTGCCCACAGCAGACCTTTGACTCTTTGGGCCAGCAGGAGAAAGGGAGGTGGGAATTTTCAATGAGAAAATTCAGTCTGTCACATGGATACGCTGAAGGATGCCTGACTTCAGCTCCTGCCTCTGTACTTACTGCATACAGGGCCTAGCTTTCTTCCCCACTTGCACTTAATGGGTGTGGCAAGCCTGGGACACAGTGTCCCCCACCAGACCTGACACTGCCCTCCTGAGGCGTGGTGAGAAGCAGGAGAGCCGGGGGAGCACTGAGAAAGCACAGGGCAGGGAGTCCTCCCATGCAGGGATCAGGGGGAGCTTGGTGGCTGCTCCCATGGAGGAAGGACCTCCAGCTCTGCTGAGCTTTGCACCCATTCTCTGCTGCTGTGTGTGTTTCACTGAATTGCTTAGTGGTCTAACTTCCACTGAACTCAGAATGGACCTCAATAATTTTGGCATGGCCAGACTACCATTTTTTTGTCTACCTGTGGCTTTCAGTAGTGTGTGTATTTCTACAATTCACAGCTTTGCTCTTATATTGTTCAGGATGTATTCCCTTTCTACACACCACGAACCCCTGAGAAATGCCCAGTGGGATGCTCTCAAGCTTTGCCAACATAATGCCATTTTAGTTGCTTTTTAACTTTATTCTCAGTCTTCTCTGCTTTAAGGTTTTTCTCCTCCTCTTGATGCAGTCTTGTGTCATGAATGACTGCATTTGCTCCTCCTCCCTTGCTCTGTTCAGAAGGAAGCCACAGGGGCTGGGATGCTCCCTTAACACCCATGGCAGGATTTTTTCCAGCAGTAGTATTTGGAAGTCACCCAGCCCCGCCAGGATGTGTGGCACATGGACTTTGACAGAAGCAGCTCCACTGGCATCTCTGCTGTGGCTGGGATGGTGTGCCCAGCTAATGAAGCCCCGGGAACAGACGTTGCCAGTGCAGCTTGGCAAAGCAAATTGATATTCCTTGGTTTATGGACTTCAGACTGCCCCTGGATAATTAGATAATTATCAAAAAAGGATCTAAGGACCCAGACAGAAGAAATGCCCTACTGCTTTGGACTTGTGGTGCTTCCAGCTCTGTGCTGTCTCTGAGAAAAGAGAGCAAAGCAGCAATAGGAGACGCTGTTTAGAGTATCACCCACGGGACCTTGTGAGCAGAGTTTTTCATTCTCTTTCCTCAGTAGCTTTGTGAAATTGAAATTATCTGCCATTTCCCCCTTAGCCTTCTCTCCACACTGAAAAGTCCAAAACCTGTTAGTTTTTCCTTTAAGGCAGCTGCTCCAACCACTTAACTATGTTTGTTGCCCTTCACTGTTCCTTTTTTAATGCTCTGCAAGAGAGAGGGAGAGAGGCTGCAGTTCATTCTGCTCTAGATGCTAAGTTTTAGAGAGCGATAAAACATAATTCTCTTTCCTATGTTAGAGAGTGATAAAACGTAATTTTCTTTCCTACTTTCAGTCCACTTTTTTTTTCTAAGTCCCATTTTTGTTGACGTTTGGCTGCCATTACACACCATGTTCAGACCACAGTGAACTGTGACTGCTCACCTACCATCTTTCTACCCACTTGGTTTTATAAGATCTTTCATCATCAAATATAGTTTTTATGTTAACTATGCTCCATTTAAATGAATTGAGCATCTCTTTCATGCAATATTTTGAAAATGACCAATTTGTAATGCACAGCTTTTGGCCTAATTAGGGATTTAAAGAAATATGTTTGGTTACAGGATGCAGCTTCTATATGCTGAGTGCAACAAGACTTTTCTTCATAAGTATTATCAGCTCAAGACTTTCTTGTAGATGAATATGTTATATGGAAACCTGAAAAGAGCTGGCAATTTGGTAAAGGGCAGCTCTGCCACCCCTGCTAGTATTTGGGATTGCATCATACAATGAGGAGGAAGACAGATGCCTGCAGCAAATATGCTTGCAGAGTTTTGCTCAAGCAAGTAGTCTGGCTGATGCTAGTCGCACTAAAGGGGTTTTGAGGATCAGACAGTGTCCTTTTTTATTGAATCGAGAAAGCATCAAATCAAGGTACCAAAAAAGGATCTTTTGTTATTTAGTTTGTGAGTAAGAAGTTATGTCATTCTCCTGCATGAGAAAGAAATATGACATGGTTTCACCTGGTTCATCTGCCACTTCCTTTAAGGTGTGCTCTTATCTCCCATGGGTGGGGGCCTGGAAATGCTCTGCACTTTGGCACATGTAGAAACAAGATATTGTATTGAGAATAAGCATAGACTTTTCTCTAAACTGCTCAGAACTGGAGGTATGTTGGATGAAGAAAAATACAATTTCTGTGCAAGTATAATTTTCCATTTAGTTTGTGAAGGTAACTTCTTAAGAAACTTGTAGTCCAGGTTACCAAAAGCCATTAAAAAGAGCTACAATCCATGTGATAGCATGTAGATCCACTAGCTGACTCACATTTTTCCCGAAAATGTAATTTCATGAAGAGAATTTGGTTGGAAAGAGATCCCTCTGAGCTTACAGCAACTGTTAAGGATGATGTCTTAATTTTAGTTGTAATCCCTCCCTTGATTTCAGATTCAATTGTAGACAGTCTGCTTAACAAACATGTATCTCTTCATGCTCTCTTCATGCAGAGAGCAGTACCACCTTCTTTTCTCCCATTTGTGGTTGAAAGACGTCATTTGGAATGCCAGTGCAGGACTCAGTGCTGCCTGCTGTGTTTTGGGAAGCATGTTCCTCAGGAAGAAGCAGGTGACCTCCAGCCCTGCCAGCTGCATGTGGAGCACAGTGCATTTGCTCTGCAGTGACATGAGGATGACAAGAAACATGGGCTTTGCCATGAGAATGCTGAGGACTTACGGACCTGCTGCTGGGAGAGGTCCAGACAAACCTTATTTGTGGTCCAGCTCCACATTTGAAGACCACTACTTTCATAGTTTTTACCTGCAGTATATTGCCAGTGGTTTAAATAGGTTTAATTAGGAGAGACAAATGACCAGAGTGCTTCAGATCCACAAAAAATTTAAATACTTTATTTAAATACTTAATCCTTGAAAAGCAGAATTTGCTATGAGTACCACAGAAACTGTGCAGAACACCTGCATCCCTGGTGGATGCCACCTGCTGCAATGCTGTTGAAGTACAAGCTATCAGTGACAATTCTGGTTTCCAGCGAGAAAGTCCTTATTTCTGGTCTGCCTGTGGGAGTAGGATTTTGGTTACAACACTCCAAAGTGGTGTATGCTGCATGGTAGAGGAAACCCTTCTGCAGAACTGTAGCCTCAGACACTCTGCAGGCTCTGCCACTGTGCATTTACTTCAGTAATTCTGCCTATCCTTGGCAGAGTCCTCGCCAAAGTTTACTGCAATACAAGCAGATCAACAAACTCTTCCTTCTCTAATTAAAAAAACAATTTAGCATGATAGCAAGTGAATGTAAGACATACAGTTATATAGTGTTGAGATTTTGACCTTGAAACATGAGATTAAAAATTTCACTTGTACTCAGAAGTCACGTTGTTGTCTGCATGCAATATGTATTTGAAGCAGTTCCAGAAATATTAACCACATGTACAGAAATAAAATACCATATGCAATATGTATTTAAAGCAGTTCCAGAAATATTAACCACATTTACAGAAATAAAATGCCATAGTCAAATGTTTACACATATGCCAAAGTCTATGGTAAATAACAATCTAGATAAAGAAAATTAAACTAGTTTAAATAAGAAAACACTGCAGTGTTTCTACTGTGTAGATCCCCAGACCTGCATGGATTTTGTCACAGCAGAAGCCTCCCAGCACAGCACCTCTGAACATCCCCTGGCAGACCATGCAGCACCTGCTCTGCCTGCCGAGGTCCTGCCCTCCCGGGCTGTGTCAGCAGCTCTAATACTACTCTCTCCATTGTGATCTTTGCTATTTTGCCACAGGCCTTTGCACCAAAATTATCAGCAAACCCATGAAGCCAGTGGTGCTGCCCAACTGCCATCAGCAGGTCTGACAACAGTCCCCTGGCTCCAACAGCTTGTTAAGGAAATTTTCCTGTCAGAAGATCTCTGATAAAATATTAGATTTTTTTTTTCAGATTGGGTAAAAATTAGTAACAGAAATTTAGAACAGTGCTTCAGGTACATGGAATTGTGCTAAAGATGAGAATTGTTTGTATTATACATATAAGAGATAAAGAGCAAATATGTAAAAATAAATTAAGAACAATATGAAATTATATGTTATATGAATAAAATCATTATTATTTACAATAGACAATAAAGATATGTTATTTAAACAGGATTTATTTAACATTTATATAACATTCCCTTACGTGTGTCCTTTGCAGCATTTCTACTATGTCAAATACTTGTGCTTACTCAACAAATTGCCTTTTTTTTTGTAGGCAACCTAGAACATATCTACATAAAAATATGGACACATAACTTCTATAGTAGCAAAAAGCAAAGAAAAACAAACCTAAACCCATTAAAATTGACATTCACTCTTAAAGAGTAGCAGGAAGTCTGCAAATGTGGCATATTTAAATTAGGACTTCATAAAAGCCAAAAATAAAGAACAAAAACAAAATGAAGAAAATAAATTTGTTTCTGTCATTCTCATCAAGCTGAATTCAGCCAAAGCTTGCAGAGACATGAAGTTACCAATTCTAAGAGTAATTAATACTTTGTAGGCATTAACTGCAAAAATCCCATTGTAGTAGAACTATACATGCACAAGTTCAGCTTTTATTTTTACCTGAAATGCTACACCATTGTCAAAACCTGCTACTTCTTTCAAAGCCACTTTTAAAAATACCCAGAATATAAAATGCATTATTAGGCTTGTGTTTCTCTTTCTTTCTGAGTTAAAACAATTTTTAATTTTTTATGAAAATAAAATTCAATTCTTAGTAAAAAGATACTTTTAAAACAAAACTACAGTTAAAGAGAGAATGAATAAAAGAGTAAATGTCTGACCAAGGTGATCTTGCAGTTAGTTGATTCCGTTGCATCTGAGTCTTGATGGGAACACTCTCCCTCCAGCAAAGCTGGCTGGGGTGAGCAGGGTGCACCCCAGCATCCACGTGGGAGTGCCTGTGCAGTGGGTGGAGCTGGGGAATGCCTGTCCCCCCATACCACCACCACAAGGGCAAAAGTGATGGACACACCTCTTAAATACAGGATATAATTTTAAAAATTAGACACTTTTTTAGAAGCAGTGAAGCACCATAATCAAAAGATGCAAATAGATTAAGACTTCAGATCCAGCAGAGGACTGTAAAGATGGTTAAAGGACTGGAGCATCTTTCTTAAAACTCTCAACAGAGCTGCGCCTGTTCAGCTTCAAGAAGAGACAAGTGAGAGGGGACCTCATCAATATCTGTCAGTATCTGCAGGGAGGGTGCCAGGAGGATGATGCCAGGCGCTTCCCAGTGGTGCCCAGCAATAGCACAAGAGGCAACGGGCAGAAACTGATGCACAGGAAGTTACGTCTGAACATGAGGATGAACTTCTTTCCTTTGTAAGTGACCGTACACTGGAACAGATTGCCCAGAGACATTGTGGAGTCTCCCTCACTGTAGGTGAGCAGGGAGGTTGGACCAGATAACCCACTGTGGTCTGGTCCCTTCCAGCCTTACCAATTCTGTGATTCTGTGATTACAAGAGAAAATTATCAGAGAACTATGAAACATAGAAATCTAAGGACTGAACTAAAAGTAAAATGTTTTTAAAATAAATAGGAATGTAGCTAAATGTATTTTGGGCAACAAAGGACAAATCCCCCTCCAGTTTTATTAAAAGAATGTGGACAGGTACCACAAACAGTAATATCCTGTCTTCATCCCATCTCTCCTCTCTGTGATCTCTTTACAGTAGGCTGCATGAACATCAAAGACGTTGGACATATATTGCTTCTCTTTCTGCATTAGCTGCTCATTGACTTGTTTAACTTTCCATCAAGTCATTCATAAAACTTACCACCAGAACTACTGTTTCGTGAGTATAACTCAAAGTCCTGAGACTGATAACAAGCTCTTTATGCTGTAGATTAGTTAAAGATAGGAGATAAATATCTCTATAGTTTCAAACAGCCCAGTAATTAATTTGAAAAGTACATAGGAAGTTCAGACAAAATTATATTTTTATTTTCTAAGTGCACTGTGTTGAAACAGTCTTATTTTTGTTTGATAGCTTCTACAAATTTATGAATATGTGAGAAGGTTTCTATTGTTCAAAAAACTTCTTCTAATCTCCATTACTATAAAGAAACATTAAGAGTAACACAGCAAAAGGTGAATAAAGTGACATTCATTCATTCATTCGTTCACCCACATTGTTGTTCTTATTGAGACCTTTTTAAGACCACCATGGTATTTTGGGGCCTGAATTATTGGTTTTGAATTCCTGGAATTGACAGCAGCACCACTTTTGTGGAAAGGAGATGGTTTTTCTTAGACATCTTTCAGAACTGGATTAATCCAAGTCTAAAGGCATTACTTTATGTAAATGTATTATTAACCAGTAATTGATGCAACTTCTTCAATATCCTGTGTACTGCTGTGTGCACTCAGCACTTAGGGAAGACCCATCAGGACCAAGAAGTTCAGGCAAAGTGTTCTTCATCAGGCTGGTTTTTGTTTTATACATGTGCTACGAAGCGTGCTGGTCTCCCTTTGGACTGGGAGGAGAATCCGCCCCGTGGCACCGAGGCTGCTGGCGCTGGAACCCCTGTTTGCTCAGCCCTGCCCTGCTGTACGTGTGCTGGTGATACGGTCTGGGAAGTACCTGCAGGAAGGAAATGCAAATTGAGAGCAGACACAAGGCGCTGCTCTGAGCCAAGCCCAATCACAAGACCTTGCTGGAGTCGAGGGGAAAAGGAAGTGGTTCTGTGTCTCTGTCTCTCAGTGAAACTTTTGATCTCATGTTTGGGCTCCTCAAGAGAAAGTCTGTCCTGTTGTCTTTGCGCATGAAACTAACCCTGGAATGCACAGCCTTTAGTTTCAGTGTTGCTGGGCTTGGATCAGTTGGGCTCTGGCATGGATTTTGGTATCTGGCATGGATTTGGATTAGGCTGCATTGACCTTGAGATGCAAAAAGACAGAGATGTATCTGAACTGATGAATTTACCCTGCTGACTGTCCTTAGAATGTGAGATGTAATAAGACAGATGCGCACTTGAGGCTTTAAGGTGGGAGATGAGCAAGGGTGTTAAGTTATGGAGTCTCCATAAATGTCAAGCAGAGGTGTACGTTCAGGGAGGCATTTCCATATAAATCACAAGGGGACAGAGAAAGAGCTAAAATGGTTGCACTGCAATCTTTGGAAGTACAGAAGTGAACACAAAGTACATACACTGATAGCCCAATACCACAGTTATTTCGTCACAGAAATAGTCCCTTGAGGTCCTAGCTTGTGTGTGCCAACAAAAGCTGATCATCCATCGCTGGCAGAAGTTAAAATTATGTGGTTTTTTTGACATTTTCTATTCTAAGCACAGGAATCAGTACTTTAAACAGTGTTCATTGTAGGTGGTTGCAACACAAAATGTGCACCCTCCTCTCTTGTGGACCATAGGCCTCATTCTCTAATGGCTTGTCCATGTGACTAGGTCTTGATTACCAAAGTAGGTAATTGAAATAAGTGAGATTATTTGTGCTTGGCTTGGTCTCTAATGCATGTAGAATTCCTTCCAATAGCTAAAGGTCAGTCTCAGCATGGATTCAGGTTTATCAGGTGAGCCACGCAATTTGACTCTAAAGTGAAATTGCCAGAGCCCTAGAAGGTTCGATTCCAATTTTGTCAGTTCTTTGGAAGTTTGCAATACTTTCAGTAAAAGGCACAGCTGCAACCAGACCTCATGGTCCTGCTGAGATGAGAGGTAACACAACTGATTTGTGGCAATTTTTCCAGCAGGAATCACATTTAGGGCCACTGCGAAGCTTCTCTGAAAAGAACGTGTGCTAAAATTAACCCTGAATTTGATATTTAGACATAAAGTACCTTCATTGCATGTTAAAATCAATGTGAATATTCAGTCCCTTGCTATCTCTTCCTACCTTTGTCAAAGGCTTCAAGGAAGCTAAATCAGTGTTGGAAATGCAGATATCATTTAGGGAAACATAGTCTGGGAACTCAACTATCAGTAAAAATTCCTGATGAGCTGAAGTTTGCTGCTCTTCTTGCGATTACAGTTGCTGGTACAAGTATTTATAAGAGGTGTTGTGCTCAAGGGAACTGTTGCTATCTTACCGGGTTCTGAAAGTCCCATGCTGTGATGTAAAGCAGTGTCAGTATGAATACAGCCTGCATGGGGAAGAGAGGAGCTAAAACCAAGGGGAAAATGAGCCACGATTGACTTATCCCTGCTCAGGTAAAGAGCATCTTTTTTAACCTATCCCAGGACAACAAGCCGGTTGGTTATAAACTATAAAGCTTGACCAGTTTTGGCTTCACTGGTCAAGCTCTGCATTTCTGAGGTTTGCACTAGCATTGCAGCAATAAATCCTGCCCTTTAGAGGAGTCATCAGACTTGAAATGACAGTGTTAGTCTGATATTCCATCATGTTGCTGGTTCTACACAGTCATGACAAAGGGAGAGTCAGACAAGCCGGAGCAGCAGAAACTCATTCTGTATTCACAAGTGGGAGGCTGGGAGGAAGGGACACAAAGAGCATCAGTTTCCAGTCATTTGTGCTGGATTTTTAAACATGTTTTCATTCAAAGGCCAGTTTTCCATGTTCCGAGCTGAGGGATCTGGGACTGCTCAGGCACTACAGATTTGTCTACGTGGTCCACTGAATTTCAGTTTGCCTTTACTTTGTAAGTCAGTTACCATAAACATATTTCATACATCATATGCACAAAATGCATGTTATAATACTAGTTTTTAATTAAGAAATTAAGAACAAGATATAACAAAAAGTTGAAACACTGCTGGGCTTTTTTCTCAAGCACAGAGCAAAATCCATTCCCAAAGCTCTAAACCTTTATTCCTGACCCAGCTAACAGGGCCAGCAAAAACCCTCAGGAGGGCAAACCCAGGAGGTGAGGAGGTGAAGCACTGAGCTGCAGAACTGGGGCCTTCCCTTCAAGGGAAAGCTAAGCACAGGGCTGCCTGTGAGCACCTGCACCAGCTCTGGGGCTTGGATGTCTGCAAGAAAGTGTTTGTCCCTACACCTGGGAGCCAGAGCTGCAGATCCTGCCCAAGATCTGAGGGGATTGCCTGGCTGTGATTTCTGATAAGAGAAAGAGAATGAAGAGCACCTAAGTCCTGCTTCAGTTTGAAGGAGGAATCTTGGCATCTGGGCTCTGCTGCTGATCCTATTTCTGATTTTCATGCAGTGACTGCTATATGTAACACTTCAGGCAGCAGAATCTGTTATCACAGGGATAAACAGGCCCCTAGAGACTACTTTGTTTTATTATGCCTACTTCAGTGTCCTGCAGGTGGGCACATATACCCAGATGATCGACTCCTCTAAGACCATCTGCATTTATATACGTGTGTGAATAAAAAAAGACACATCAGTCTGCCAGCTTGATGGTTATTTCATTTCATGGTACTATCATGCTTCATAAAAAGACTGCAGATGAGAAAAGACTTGCATTTTCTTTTCATATTTTACACAGTGTTATATATTTCGAGCTGTGCAAATTTGGACATGTCTATATAGGCATTGATTTATGAATTCAAGTGGTAAAAAGAATGTTTCTTCTGCATTTATGAGGAAAAAATGTAATTTTGAAATATGCAATTTATAACTTTTAATGCATATGCCACCCTAAGACATCATGAGAATTAGTTACAGGACACCAGTATCCTGAAAGAAAGGGAATATCTCCATGCTGCAGCATGGAGCTCAAGTTTTAATCTTCTTTGGAGGTCTTGCATGTGGAGTAAACACTAGTAATCTCTAGAATATGCTTTGTTTATTCAGAAGAGTCACTTGGTTCCATTATGTCATTGCTTGCAAAGAAAAAGGAAAACTAAAATCTGTCATCTTGACCTGGGCAAGTTTAATAGCTGGGGAGTTCAACAGCATTAGCTCAGCACCTAACGGGGGCCAGGACCCGGCGACAGCAGCAAATTGGGAAACTCCTCTGCAGGCCTCTTGTGCCCATGGTGAAGAAGGAAAGTGAGTGCTGTCTGCTTGTGTGCAGCGGGAGAGGTCAAACTGCCATGCCTGGGGACAGAGGCCGAGAGTGCCACAGCTGTGAGGCAGCTTCTGCAGGGATGGGGCTGACCAAGACCTTCAAGGAGGTGCTCTGGGAATGGAGGTGGGCACGTGCTGTTATCAGTCAGATGTGCTGCTGATTCAGCTTCCTCCTGTTTTGAGGGCAGCCACACGTACCTATAAGTGAAACCAGCTTCGGGACAACTGTCCAAGCTCTGGTGAGCTGCAATATGGTATCACTGTCATTGCAAGCCAAGAATGAGGTGCCATGTGGGTAAAGGACTGCTGGAGGTGGTGGCTAGGCTGAGACACAACAATGGCTAGGAGAATTACATCAGTATGATGGACATGGGGTTCTCTGAGGATAGCCAAACAGAGAAGCTGGAGATATAGGGCAGCACCAACAGGGAAGGACTGTGCCCTGCAGTGGGGTGAAAATGGTTTGTGAACTTCCCTGAGAAAGAACAGAGCCCACGACTTCCAGCAGATGGGCAATTCATAGTGACTGTTCCAAGGAAGGAAGCAAGCACGAAGTGTCTCTGCTTTTAATACAGTGTAATGGAACCTTTTTAGGTATCTCTCCTGAGCTCCTGGTCATCTGTTTTCTAATGCCTCAGACAGGAGAACTGATCCAGCTGAGAATTAAGGTTAGCAGGTCAAAACTGAAGAGCATCTTCTGGGAACAGGGATGATTCAGGTAAGGTTTTCATCATCCAAGGCACAGCGCACATAGGCCAGTTAGAAAGCCATATCTCCTGGGCTAGAGAACAGGGCTGCACAAATGGTGTAGCTTCAGTCACTCTGGCCATCAAGCATTAGTACTGTGAACTACTGGATACCTCTGCCTTCCCTTTTTTGTGCAGAATTTGCTAAAACAATCAGTGCCTTGCTTTGGTCCTATCCCAATACATGCCTACATGGTTTACCTCTCCCCCTTATGCCCTCTACCATGATGTCTTTTGGATGATTGCTTACAAAAATGTGTTCATCTGCTTTTCTTGATTTGTGCTTTTTTTGTCTAGGTACCCTCTCCCCAGTACAATTCTCATACCATTGTATAAAGACAAATTATCTCAATGTGAACTGGGGTATAAGCAGCAGAAATGGCAAAGCTACCAAAAGAGAGTGAGAGATGTGAAAGGAAGGTTTGAAGAACACCTTAAATTGAAAGAATATGGGGTCATTTAACACTTAATATGTTCTCAACATTATGAGAACTACAGAGATTTGGCTGAATAATTTGAGGTTGAATTGTTTGTATAGAAGGGTAAAATGTTTCAGAAAGAATTGCTGGGAAAACAGAACTGTCAGGAAAAAAGTGAAATGTTGATGGGGATGCATGTACTTATTTTGAAGTGCAGGGTAAAAGAGATAGCGATGATATGAGTATCTGGTAATTATACCATGATAAGAATCCACAGTCCTCACAAAGAAAAAGAGGGAAAAGTAAAGAAAATTACAGTGGACTTAGAAAAAGAAGATTTCTATAAAATAAGATGATTGATAAGAAGAGTTTCATAAGAAACAAACCAAAGAAAAGCATTAGCAGGAATGACCAGGTCTCTCTATAAATGGAGTCAATGATATATGTCCCAATGCAAAAGGGGTATTCGGAAGGTTAGTAAGAATAAACTAAATCAGAGCTAATTTTTGCTAAATCAGACCTCATCAGTTTCTCAGCCTCACAAAGAAGCTCAGACAATCATAAGTAGGTTACACCACTAAACTGAGTATATGGAGTAGGCAAATACATATACAAAATCACAATTATGTCAGTGCAACTATGAATGCAATGAAGACAACATGAAAATGCATTATAAGTGCACTGGTAAGAGGTACATTGTTTGGGAAATACTTTTTGTAGGAACCTTTCCTCATCAGTGTTGTAAAGTTTCACCTGGGATAGTATGAGGACACAGGTCATCAACAAAGGTGGAGTGACTGAGCAGTGTACAGGGGGCATCCATGTGAATGAGCAGATGTCTGAAAGTACCTCAGTGGATTAACTACGGAAACTAAGAATGGTCATTATTTGCATCAGGAAGGTTGCAGGTATAGGTGATTCTGCCTCATGAAAAGTGAAGGAACTAGGTCAAAAGAAACTTGAGGTTTTTTTAAGCATTACTTTTCTATGCTTCTTTTTCTTCCAGTGATACTAGTTCATTTTAATACACATTAATTATGTTGTGAAATTATCATAACATAATGGATCCATAAAATAAATATTTTCTAAACAAACAAAAAGGGAAGGAATCTGAGGTCAGGCAGGTCCAGCTAGTTTGGGAAGTGGAAGAGGTACATGGAGAGAAATCAGCTGAGTTGAAACCAGGAGTAAAAGTAAAAAGACAAAAAGAAAACATTATAAAGGAGTGAGGGAGAAATGACAAAGCTGACAAATGGGAAGGGTGAAAAGGATGTGACTAATGATATGAGAAGAGTTGTTTCTGGAAAAACTGACTTGGTGAACAATGATTCATACAATAAACACCTGGACGTTTGCCTTTTTTTCGTCAGATTGTCTCAGAGAAACAGCTGGCTCAAGGACCCAGTCTCACTGCTGAGTTTCTTCTTGTGATTTTATCTGTGGCACCATGTTATGACTGTTGTAAAGCCTTAAGTGCTTCTGGACTTTGTAATGCTTTTGACAAGGGAGATTTTTTTGTCCTGTGTGGTTGCAACCTGTGAGCAGTTGCTCTTCACCTGGGAAACTCTTCCAGCCAGAGAAAGAAACTGGGTGTGACAAGCTTGCCTCTGACTTTAAATAATGTGGACATTAAGTTAGGCATATTAGGTACCCTACATTTGTGTATTTGCACTTAAAGTAATACACTGCCCTTCCTAGTAATTGAATTTCTGAGCAGAGACACTAGCACTTGAAAGACAAATACTTGGCTTGTTTATATGGATTGCACTTCTGACATCATGACTTGAGTTACTCTGCACTTGTCATGTGAAGGAGGGCTAAAAATGTCATTAGCAATTTGCGTATGTGAATTCAGTTCTGCCGAGTGAAGTCTTGCTGTTTTAAAATTACTGCTTCATGTTGAAAGTACTGCTCATTCATATCCAACTAGTACACAGTTAATCTGCATGTAGGTCACTTGAAACGTATTTCCAAGAAAGTTCGTTTCCCTCTTCTTATTATATATATTTTGAAATCATCAAAAATGAGTTTTAATGCTTTATTCAAAACTGGTTTTGAGCTGTGCTCTAAAGATAACTCACTGCTAGCAGACAGCTTTGAGAAAGTCTGAATCATTCTGACTGCATGAGCGAATGGAGAATACTTGTGTTTTAAAGCACACTGAAAGCATAGCCCAGAGGTTTTTTCCTGGAGAAACAAACACTGATTTCGAGGGAAAAGTGTGATCTGAAACACAAACAGAAGGCCCAGTTTTCCCAGAACTGTACACCTTCGAGCTGCAATCAATTCCAAACACTTCGTTCTTTAGATGCATAATTCAGAAAATAATGGGGTGCACAAATAATTTAGCAATGTTCAAGAGCAAACTCACAGACTGAGGAAATTAAAAGCAGGAGTTAGAACCTGGATGAAAAGTAACATTTCTCAAGACAATAAAATAACCCTGTCCAAAACTTCTGAAATAAGCACAATATTAAAAAGTGAGATACAAAAATCATAACATTTTAAGGACTGTAATTTAAAAAAAATATGGTTTTTTCCAAATATGTTTTATTTATTATTTGCTTTACAATCATCCTTTACAGCCCAATTGATTTCAGTTCCCTTTACTGCAGGTGTCATAATGCAGAAACTAGTGGGGACTAGTTCCCCTGAAAGGCTGTGAACATAAACAGCCATGAAAGAAGGCATGCCAGGGAAAGGAATGATTGCACCCATTATAAGATAAATATCTGGAAAAGAGCAGACAGAGTGATTTTCCCAAAGTTACCCAAAGTAAATTTTTTGCAGAGCTCAGACAGAATTTGAACTTTCTGAGACGAGAACTGACGAATTATTTTCATAACTAGGTTGGGTCCTTCCCATGAAAAAAAAGCCACCTTTATGTCCAGTTCTTGTCTTCTGAATGTGAATTATTCCTGCAACTAAGCAAGTAGCAAACATGCTCTCCACCAGAGGCCCATGCCCTCTCCTCTCCACGTGCTCTCCTCCAGAAAGGCTATCTTTCCCCTGTGGCTCCAACCCATGCCCTGCATGTTCTATCCTCACAGCCTGACTGAAAAAAATTAAATCAGAAAGAAAATCACAAAGGACGTAAAAATACTGAAGACTGTAAATGACCTTGGAGCTACTTTGCTTCCTTACAGGGCTGCTGTTTCACACCACACCTAGTCATTAGAATCAATAATTGTCCATGCAGTTAATGTTTGAGCCGCTGAATCTCTGAGGGCAAGTCTGAGGAACTATAAACTGGATAAGCACAGACAGACATCACCAACCTGTGCAAAGGTGATTCCCACAGCTGAAAGAAAGAAGCATTTTTAGAGCAAAGTAAGCTTTTCATGTTACAGGTAAGGGATGATTTAACTGACATTTCACAGAAAGATTTTAAAAGCTGAAGCAACGGTTTTGCTAAAGAATTTTCAGGCAGTGTTAGGAACTCAGCTGTCCCTGTAAAATGGATGACTGCTGAGCTAAGGCTTAGTCTGGTTTATATTTGATTTGGATCAATTTCCTCTGTTTTCTCTTTGCTGAATTTGAACATCTGAAATCAATCAAGTAAAGAAAATAATATTTTTTTCCATGGAACCAAATACTTGTGATTGTTACTGATCTTTAACCTCCGGGAATATTCTTTGTTCTCTCAATGTTTATTATTGAAAGTCGCTGGAATATTTGTATGATGGTTATCCTAGAGATGTCTCTTCAGTCATGGGAACTGTGAGGGATTATTAGGGACGTAGCACTGAGATGAAGCTAAGAAATGAAAGAGAAAATATGGCTCCAGTCCTCAGCAAGATCTGAAGCTGCTTTTAGTTAAGCTCATGCTATTCTAATCCTGAAACTGCCTATTATTGAAAAGTTTTGTATGAATCTATATATACTGGAACTCTATTCTGAATGATGGAGTAGTATGGATTTTGGGGCTTTGGTCCTTGGCAGTGAGATGATTCGTGAGACTTGGTAACAATTTCCAGCCAAAAATTAATATTTAAGGACTGATCAAGACTTGCAACAGAGGCACCACAAATGATATGACATAAAGAAATGGTGTTTATGTTCAAAGAGAAGGGAACATCAAAGGCACTTGTCATGCAAACTATGATATGGCTGAATTTCCACTGCTGCATTTGGTAGTCAGATCTGGACAAGAGAACCTGGCCATGACACAACCACATTTAGGAATTAGTTTTCCGGCATTTTCTGTCCCCTAAAGTAAGGCTGAGTGTGTGCCTTCCTGAAACTTTCTCCTCTCCATAGTAGGTCTTGCTCCTTCTCTTTTCCCTGAATCCAGACCATGGTACCCCAGACCACCCCACATCCTTTTTCCTCACCTTTTGATGGCCTCCCCAAGTACTTTTAGCTCCCTGGTGTTCTTCTACTGCTGGCTAGCAAAGGGGCACCTCCAGCTGTGCCTCCTCTGGAGGGGCAGACAAAGCCCTGCAAGGAGCCCCTGGGCACAGACTGCAGCTTTACAGGATGGAGACGACACACCTTGGATACTCTGTCCCACCTGCCACCCCAAATTAATAAGGAATGAGTTTTTTTGAAGTTCCCACCTGGCTATTAAATGCAGCTGAAACTGGCCAATATATTCAGAAGAGAGCAGCAGGAGGGATGGGGAGAGGCTGTTGTACAGGCAGAGGAACTGAAAGAATTTTCATTGACTGTGTAACCAGAATATCAACAACTGTTTTGGTTTCAAGTGTCCTTCCAGGAGGTTCAAAGTGTCTTCTCCTTCTCTCTGCCTTGCCTGTGCCACCTCCTCTGGCTTCAGGAGGGCTATGAAGGACCTGCTAAGGAGGCATCACAGCCCAGCAGCTACAGGGGGCTCAATTTCAGCCCTTGTCTCCCAACAAATGTAATGATTTTCCTGATCACTTCTGGTTTCAAAAGCATGTAATATTATTTTCTTCCAGTACCCACACAGTTAACTCTGGCCCAAGGAAAGAGCCCAGTACTTTCAAAGGGTGTATTTGCACACACCGTATAATCCAGCTCAGAATGGGAATTGGAAGATAAAGTCCTGTGGCATGTCCTAGAATGAGTGCTGGACAGAACAGCAATGTGGGTAGCAGTTTCTATATTTACAGGTCCCCTTTTCCTTCAGCCATTGAAGAAAGAAAAGGAGGGGGGGGGGGAATGATATGACAAGAAGCACAGACAGGAAGGCATCTGGAGGGAGCTGTGCCTCCACATTGTGTTTTTCCCCTTGGGGGCCTCCATGGGACAGAGCTGTGGCAGGATACCTGCAGGTGTGAGCCACATGACATGAAGCACCACTGAAGAAGGCATCATAATCTGCCAGCTTCACCTCTTCCCAGAACCAGCCTCATTCTCTTTGTTAATATCTGGAGGCAATGAGGAAGTAGGGTTTCATTTTGAGAAAGCCATCTAGTTTTCAGGAGGATGTAACACAAATTGTGACAGTGTGTGCTCAGCATTTCTTTGAAATTTGAGGCAGAGAGTGCTCCTTGGACTTGGAAATTTTGTTTCCAACAGCCATGTTGTTTTAGGGGGTGCAGACCCCTTAGGCTTCCTTTGCCTCTGCAATCTGCAGGAAACAGTAGATTTTTTGGAACCAGAAGACAGAAACCTCAGGATGGTCTCTGCAAGACTTTTGTCTTGTGGTTATAGCATTACCTCTGAATGTCTCATTACTCTCAGTAAAGCAGAAACGAAAATGGGTTTGCGTGACAGAATTATTGCTTGAATTTTTGTGCTGGGTTCAACCTCTGACAGCTCTTTGGGGTTCTCACATGTAGCATCTCTTGCACCATTAGGCACAGACCTGATGGGCACAGCCTTCCTTGGCAGCCCAGGGGCACCAGTGGTCTCACCACCTAAGGGCAGAACTGCACCTGCTCCTTCGGGGCCCGCTCCTCCGTTCTCTCCCTACAGCTTCAGGAAAACTCAGCTGTTCCTTGGTTTGCAAATAGACTGGGCCAACTGTGTGGGGTTAAAGTGACTGTCATCTCTTTGCAGGAGCTGAAGCAAAGCATATTCCAGTATGCTTAAGCTGTGTGGACTTCAATTTCTGCTTATTCACTCGGTGAGTTACAGGTTTTCCTTTGTTTATCTGGGAGCAAACGGCAAAGGTTGCCTGCGAGCCTCTGAGCTCTAATCCATGGGGTGTGCCAGCCTGCAGGTCAGGCTGGCAGTGGTGCCAGCAGAGTAGCTGTTACTCTGGGTGTGGGAGTGTGTCACCTGCACATGTGTGTGACCCCAGAGCAAGTTAAGAAGACATCTCAGTCATGAGGGAAAAAAAATTTTAAAAAGCCTAGAAGTCACCAATTCACTTATTGTGCCTCTTCTGTTTCTTCTTTAGATACCACTGTTTCCAATATGTGAATTTCATGCTAGAAAAGATTTAAAAATACTGCAACAAATCACCAAACAGTGAAGACATCAGTATCATGTGTTCTGCATTATAATCCATACATGTGCTGATATATTAAATGTATTCTAAGACATATAATGGCTCATAGTTTAAACTACATGTTAATTATGTATCCTCATTATTTGGTCTATGTGAATCCCCTTTCACAGAATTTTCTGGAACTGAAATATATTAATTATGCTCTTTATAGACCTTATGTATTAAATTCAATGGATTTACTGATGGCTACAGCAGTGGCAACTTCTACTTCACAATTGAAAT
Organism: Pomatostomus ruficeps; assembly: GCA_013400735.1. NCBI lineage: Eukaryota > Metazoa > Chordata > Aves > Passeriformes > Timaliidae > Pomatostomus > Pomatostomus ruficeps. The sequence continues at coordinate 57,909 of VYZT01040184.1, forward strand.
TAACAGAAAAGATTGAAAAAATGAGTAAAATTCAAGTTCAGTAAAAAATGCCTCAGAATATGGAGACCTTGAGGGGTGCCACAGTGAGCACCTCCATTCCCTTCCCATTTCACAAGCTGCTCTTGTGTTAGTGCTGTTCCCCTTGAAGCCACTCTGCAGACATTACAACAACCATCTTTGGAAAGGATGCCAGAGGATATGGACCAAAACGTAAAGCCTCTTTCCCCTTCAAGCTCCTGAGTAGTGATTCATGCTGTAGAAATATGTTTGGAAATATTTATGGTCCACATAAAGTAATTTTAATCAACAGAAGTGATATCGCTTACTTGCTTCACAGGGTGCACTTTGAACTTGTTGGGTTTTATAGCATCAGCCTTTGTTCCTCCAAGGCAGGGAACACGATAAAGCAAAATCTGTCCACAAAATGGCGCTGGGAAAAGCCTCCAGGAGCCTGGCTGTGCCAGCCTGTGTGACATGGGAATAACCATAGCCAGTCAGATCGAGGGTCCTGATATCTGGTCCCTGGCACAGGCCAGCAGTCAATATTTGGCAAAAATAGTAAAAGGTAGCTGCAAAGTGCATTTTCCTGGATGCGTAACTATCAGATGGCATTTTTTTGCTGACACTAGTGTTCGCTACGATCCCTCTCTCTCCTTCCCCAATTCTCACTGTACTCTGCTTTTCCTGTTTTCAAAAGGAGTCACAAAGCCTTATAGGCGAGGTGGGCAGCATCTCTGGCTGTTATTAAGAAGAATACGGAATTATTGAAACACCACTTGTGACACATACACACAGAGCAGTGCTTTAGGGTAAATTGTGTTGAGCTATGTTTTTGTCTTAGGCAGAATTAAGCTTTCCCTTGGTAATATGCAGACTGTGCTTTTCTGTGAGAGATTGAATGGCTGTCCCAGCAGCAATAGGATCAAATCCAGGGGAAAAGTCATGCAGCACAGAACATGCACTCAGCTCTGTAGGGTGATGGACAGGTTGGCAATGGTACTCTAAATCTGTAAAGCAAAATAAATTAGTTTTTACTATGGAAGAAAAGAAATTTTATCTGTGCAGACAAGTAACGGAGCCCTAATTCTGACAGGCAGCTCCTCAATGTTGTCAAGATAGGTGGTGAAGAGAGGAGAGAGAACTTGGTCTTGCCTTTGAAGAAACAGATTGATTATTTGAACCACAGTGTGAATTGTCTTGTGTGCAAAGGCTGCCCTGAGAGGCTGATTTTTTATTTGCTTTTTTTGTTTGGAAGCAAAAACAGCCCTGAAATGTTAGGGCAGGAGTGTAGAGGTCTTTGGACACTGGGGAGTGTGTGGTTATAAAACTCATAAAAATTGGGCAGAAAAAACCATGATGTTAAGACATTGCTAGCCATTAGGAAGAAAACAGAGGCGGAGACAGATTTGTATGACATTTTTGCCATCAGGTAAAAGCCAAAGATCGGAAGGACATGTTTGTTCTCTCTGTGGTTTGCACTCACATGCAATTGATGTGAAGGCACAGGGCTCAGGGGCCTTGCCCAGCTGGCTGTGGCACTAAGGGGGGTGGCATAGGGGACCCAGGGAGGGCCACCTCATTCCCCTACAAAACAGATTTTAATTTACTGAGGAAATTACAAAGGGTGCAGCCACAGCTCCTCCCCATCCCCAGGTTTGGTGTTCAGTTTCCAGATACACTTGTTGTCACAGGACTCTGTGGCCCCTGGATGGGACGTGGATGGTCCTACTGGGGACACAGAGGTGATCCAACAATGATTTTATGAATTCCCTTTTTCTCTCAGTCTACATTCATCTATTTTCTGCTTCGGTTTGCTCTTGAAGGTAGATCCAATCTCATTTAATTATGTAGTGGTCAGAAAAGGGCAGGGCACAAGTCTTTGTTCTCAAATTAATTAATAAATCATACTGCTTTTAAAAATTATGTACACTCAAAAGCCTGGAGATGTTCAGTGCAAACCTGCAAGAGTCTCTGCCATTATACTATAGCAAAATAACTTGCAGGAGACTCAGTGGTGGAGAGCTGCTCCTTGTGTGTTGTGGCAGCAGACATCCCTCAGCTGCTTTCCTCCATCCCTCTCTCTCTCTCACAGGCTCTGTGGCTTAATCTGGAGGGCTTGAGTGTAAGTGGGCCTCTGAAAGACATGGACTTCTCTGTTCAAGAAGGAGGGGGTCCACGCTTCCTTCACCAGGTAATCAAGTGTCCTGTGTTATCCACTCTGGTCAGAAACCCCACAGTCTGCACACAGAGACCACATACAGAGTGTTGTCCTCTGTGCTGCTGGGAAGAACAGTCCCCCAAGGGGATCTGAAATTAATTTTTAAATCCTCTCTCTGGGAATTCAAGAGTCTACATGCAAAGAGCAGGAGACAACCCCCTCTCAAACACATTTTTAAGAGGATATCCTAAGACAAGGATTAATAAAATCAGCATTCCTAGAGAATTTCTTTCCATTTAACTTGTGTCATCATTTTCCTTTGACTCTGAGGTTTTCCTCCCAAAGCCATAACCACAGAAGGACAGATCCGGCTCCCAGGCAAATAGAGGATGTGTGTCATTTTTTTCCATTCCCATGCTCAGACAAAGCCCTGTCCTAAGCAGATGTTTGCTTTGGAAACAAACTGCAGTTGGGATTTCTTGCAGCATTTGGGAAACAATGTGAAAACTCCTCTGCTGAGGATCAGAAAAGAGCAGATTTGTTTGAGCAGACTCTTGGAATATCATTCTCCCAGCCAAACACACTGTTGGCAATAGATTTAAAAAGTCACAAAAGCATGAAATTATTTTTACTATGGTGAAAATGCTGAAAAAATTATGATTTTTCATTCTATTTTTTTGCCATTGTAGTTCACACTTGAGCCACCTGCTGTGAGTTTCAGAACGTCTGGTGAAAAAGATGGAATTATTGACATTGAGCCGAGTTCAGGCATCTTGTATATCAATGAGTCTCTGGACTGGGAGACGAAACAAGTGTACAAGCTGCAGGTAAAAACTCAATGAAAAATAGGAAGGGAGAGGTATTCACATTCACCCTCTTTTGGTAAACCTAATATTAATAGAAATCTGTTGAAATTTCAAGTTCTTTATTTTGCCTATGTTTACAGGCAACGTTTTCATTTTTAATATGGAGATTTGCTGGAAGACATATGGTTTTGTAGTTCTGAAAGACAGAACAGGAAAATGCTCCTTAGCAGAGGAAGGCTATGTTAAGAAAACAAAAATTGTGATGCTAACTTCAACCCTTTAACTCTCCTAATATGAGGGGAATACTTGACTGGAATTAAAATCTGGCCTCATGAATGAGTTCCTCTTGTTATCCCTGAAGACTGATAGGGTGAATTCCATGTCTAGAGTGGAAAAACAAACTATTGTCATCATCTAGAGAGCTTTTAAAAATATGGTGACAAACTGAGATTAGGTCCGTTGTTTAGAGCATGGTGCTAATAATGCCAAGGTTTGATCCCTCTATGGGCCATTCACTTCAGGGTTGGACTTGATGATCCTTGTGGGTCACTTCTGACTCAGAATATTCTGTGACTCCGTGAAATGGTGTGAATAAAAGTCCTTTAGGCAGAGAGGCACAGATCTAACCTCTGTCAGATAACATCAGAAAGCTGTTTGGCAGATGTTGGACTCTGAGAGAGGAAAAACTATGTGTACTTGTCCTGCTTTTCAGGAGGATCTCACTAGTGTAAACACTCTTGAGAATGGGGCAGTGGTTAGGCAGTCTTTGGGTTTCAGTATAGCCTTGTGCTCTTAAACTATGTAAAAAATGGTATTGTCTTTTTCTGAGGCACCAGCGGCTGACAAAGAGATGATCATGAGAGGATCGGTATCTGAACAAAGTATATGATGATTTTTTTAGCTAGGCTTAGCTGTCTTTCTAAAGTCTAGCACTTCAGGTTTCACAGTTTCATGTTCTCAGCTCTAAAGCACCCTCAGATTGGAATTAGAGGGGATGATTTTCTAGCCCTAGAAGTTAATAACCCTAAACATTTATAGACAAGAAGTGATGACAGAATGAAAAAAATTATGCTTGGTTAGGCATAAATAATCATGATTTTATCTGTTATGTGCAAACAAAATGAAGGGTGACAGATATAATATATACTTGGTGCTTTAAAGTTAAAAAAGTTAAATTGCTTGAAAAAGGTTATTAGAAATAAGAATTAATTTTTCTTTACTAACCCTTATTTCAGACTCTTTATCTGATTTATATTTATATTTATAATAGCAATTAGTTATAAATGCTATATCATGTTGGGTTTTCTCCTTTGTTAGAAAGTATATATTTCTGTTTAAAGAAAAATATTAATTCTAAGCTCTGCAAAAATACAACTAGTCTGCTAAAACTGGAAGTGGGAAATTGTCCTCTTAAAGGTGTCATCAGAAGCAGGAATGGGTTCTTTTGTTTTGTTGGCATTATATAATGTGGCAAATTTTTGTCAGGTAGCTACAGTGGTAAATTTGTCCTTTTATGTGGAGCTACACAGTGATGGCTCTCACGAGGTTTGCATCACAGTAAGAATAACCTGGCATTTGACATCCTGGTGTTAATTTATGCCTTTTAACTTATCTGCATGAAAAGATTTCTTTGCTATTCCTTCTTTTTTCAAATCAGGTGGAATGTCTGGATGGAAGTGGAAACATAGTTAAAGGTCCGCATGCTGTTACAATATATGTTGAGGATATCAATGACAACCCACCAGAATTTGACCAGACAAGGTACTTTGGAGTAGTGAGGCAGAACTCCCGTCCAGGTAATTATCATCATAATTAAATATTATAGTTAATAGGAAGATATGTAAATTAAGCAGGAAGGTAAAGTGGTTGCTATACTAGCTGGAAAATTGTCAGTTTTCCTTCCCACAGGACTGTACAAAATAAGGATGAAAGTCTCTATAAAGTAATTAAAGGGAAAAGAGGTGACCACTATGTGGTGTAAAGGGATGAGTGCAATCACAAAGATTTTATAGTACTTATTCTTTGCAAGTATCACTTAAGTGGCAAATATTGCTACTCTCTCCATTGCACTGTAAAAAACCCCTTATGCTAGAAGAGGTTTAAAATTTAAAGGCTACCAAAGACCATACAGAAAGAGAGTGCTAAGACTGTGTAAATCTTTATGTATCAGTGAAATAAAGTGCCAGGATAGATATGGGGTATGTGCTTACCACGACTGATACTTCTCAGAACATAGGCCGAAACTTAGCATTTAGAAGAGAGTCTTAGATTATGGATTGCAGTGATCCAGTCCAGGAGTCATGCAAGTGTCAAAGAGCCATTTGAGATGTACATCTTGGAAGTGAAACAAAGGACTCATACAGCTGTTATCACTGTGACTATGGACTCAAGAAGAAACTTTTGATAAAGAATAAGCATATAAACCTCCATGGGGTCAGAAAATCATTCTGAAATATATTAATTTATTCTTAACTGCATCAAAGTCAAAAAGGTTTTGAATGTTGCACTGGTACTCGAAAGGTAAAAGTTGAGTTACGTTACTGTGTATTTCCGTATTTTTTTCACTGTATGATTGTTCTTTAATTATATCTGTGTCGCAAGCTGTACATCACTTTTATCAAGGTGCTTTGGGTTAAACTGATTTTAAGAGAACTGATTTTAAGAGTGTTCTCCTCTCTTACCACTGTTAAAGAGAGATACCAGTGACCTGAATTCTGGGTTCAGGCACTCTTGTGTGATAGGTAGCTCTCTTGCTGATTTAACTCTGTCACCTTCTTCATCAACTGGTCTTCACACCTATTGTGATCCTACAATGGAGGAGTGGTGGAGGGTTGACCTATGGGATAGCATACAGCAGTGTAACCTCTGCACATGTCTTCCCATGAGAGATGCACTATGGTACAATGGTAGCTTCCCATAAATTGCCTTCCTGGCTTGAGACCTCTGCTCGAATGGATTATGTGTTGAGGTTCAGTCTCCTCTCTTACCACTGTGTCTTCTCCCCCAATTACAGGCAAGCCCTTCATGTACGTCCATGCCACTGACCGCGATGATCCTAAAACTCCTCATGCACAGCTGTCATACAGCATTCTCCATCATTTTCCCAACCCTTATGAAGAAATGCTTTTCCAGATTGATAGTGCAACTGGAGCAATCTCACCAAGCAGGAAAGGTACGTAAAAAGATTCTTGTTTGCAAAGAGCAAGCATGAGTTCTGGAGTGTGCATAGGAACAAAACAACAACACAGGTCTGATGCTACATTCTGAATAAATGTGGTCAGTGGGACACACTCCACTAAAGCCCTGGTTTTGGGGACTTGTTTTTTGTCCCACCAAATTCAAGGGAAACTAGCAGAAATGGAGATTGAGATCTAAAAGTACACTGAGATGAGAGGTAGATCCTCTGGCCTTTAGAACTACACTGTGCCATGTCTTGGAATTAATTCTCTGCCTTGAAATCCAGAAGCCCAAAAGAAGCAACATGAAAAATGCAGAGAAAACTCAGCTGCCCATGTGATCCCAACTAAATTGCAATGATTTAGAAACACCCATCTATTCTGCTGGGCTGAACAAGTACCTAAATGGGGTGAGGGCTGTTCGGTGATGCAGCTGCACAAAATGAGACCACAGCACAGAGGCCTCTTATGATTACATCCACATGTTGCTATGCTGCATCATTCAGAGAAGCTAGAGGAAGCAGCTTGCTGAGATTTGTCACAAAGGACCAGCTAAGGAGTAAGTCTGAAGCAGATGAAGCATAGTGCATGTAGGAGGCAACCGGCAGATGAACAACTCCCACAGCCTCTGTGTCATTTCTCTTGACTCTTTGCTCTGTTTCTAGGCTCTTATTACTTGGATCCTCAAAAGCAGGACACCTTCACACTCGTTGTCTCCGTGAAGGACATGGCAGGGATGACAACGAATGCTTTCACCAGCAGTGTTGATGTGATCATCATTGTGAGGGAGAGCCTGTGGAAAGCTCCTGCCACTATCTACATCCAAGAAAACTCAACCCAGGTCCACCCTGTCAACATCAGCAGGGTAGGGTCCTTGACCACACTCCCCAAACTTCTCCTTGTGTCACACAATTGTTTCTTCCCAACTAACTGTGAAGGTGTCCCCACTGCATCCAACACCAGGCTCTTCAGAAGGACTTTGACACCTCCCAGTTATTTTTTAAATATGGCATCCTTTGGAAATGATTGTTAGTGCAGGTCTCATTGGCTTTTTTTTTTAGTATGAAAGTTAATAGTTTGAAGGTAATGGAGATACAGTCAATACAACCACTAGAGTGACTGGACTTTGCCTTTCAGTTTGGGAGCAAAATCCAGTCATGGGTTGTCCAGGCTCTGAGCAAACCAAGAGTTTGTTGGAGCTTATTTTGAGGTTAGCTTCTTCCACCTGCAGAAGAGCGGGGCAGGGGACCAGCTCCACCACAGCCCTGCTGTGGGCAGTCCTCTACACTCAGGGACAACTACTGTGACCAGTTTTGTATCATGCAGCACAACTGCTATATCAAAAGTACCTAGAAAGGACTGAAACACCCTCCTTCACATCCTGCATTCCCACAAGATTCCTCTTTTCACAGTTCAAGCACAAAACATTTTTCTGATAACTGCAGACTAATAGCAGTGTATACATCAGTACATATTAACTAACAGGCCAACAGCCTTTCAGAAATATTTGACTTTGAAAAATGCCTTGGCAATGACACCCCCAATGCTGTCATCCCTTGAACATGGCAGGATTCCATGGATTCTGTTCACAAGAGTAACTTGTGCTATTCCCACTGGCCTCAGTGATGGCCCAAGGAAGTCCAGCATGAAAACAGGTGGAAGGAAGACTAACATGTAAGGGTCCGCCCATTTTGGGGTCACTTGTAGATAAATTTTGTGTCCTGTCACTGGTCATGAAAGTGATCAGTGCCTGCTCTTCTGCTTCCCTCATGAAGTTGCTGAGGTCTCCCCTCAGTCTCCTCCAGGCTGAACAAATCAAGTGTCCTCAGCTGCTCCTACTAAGGCTTCCCCTCCAAACCCTTCACCATCCTCATGGCCCTCCTTTGGACACACTCTAATAGCTTTATATCTCTTTTATATTGTGGTGTCCAAAACTTCACACAATACTCGAGGTGAGGCTGCTCCAGTGCAGAGCAGAGCAGAGCAGGACAATCCCCTCCCTTGCCCAGCTGGTGATGCTGGGCCTGATGCCCCCAGGACAGGGTTGGGCCCTCCTGGCTGCCAGGACACTGCTGACTCATGTTCAACTTGCCATCAACCAGGACCCCCAGGTCCCTTTCTGTGGCACTGCTCTTCAGCCTCTCATTCCCTGGTCTGTACATACAGCCAGGCTTGCTCCATGCCAGGTGCAGAATCTGGCACCTGTCTTTGCTAAAATTCATACACTTCGTGTTTGCTCATCTCTATAATTTACTAAAGTCTTTCTGCAGGGTGTCTCTGTCCTGGAGGGAGTTGACAGCTCCTCCCAATTTAGTGTTGTTTTGTTGTTCCACTTCTCTGAATTACACAAAACAAAACAACAGGCAAGGAGTAGACAGTGTAAGGAGATGGAAATAATTAGTATCAAGATATTCAAATGCAAATAATGCTTTTTTTCTCATAATCACTATTTATCTCTATATCACAAAACTCTTTTATAAAAAGATAAGTGTTGTAGCCCATCTGGACAGATGGAGAAACTGAGGTAAAGTGTCTTCATCGCACAGTTCAGAGAGCAGAGGTGGATTATCATTCTGACTTTCTGCAGTTCATCCCAAGAGCCTGCCAAACTGTTAATTTTCTGGTTTATGAAGCTAACAATAATGAAAGTGTTTCTGTTTGTGGTCTAGAAATGATCCCTGTTAAATCTCAGTCTACACTTTTGATTTCCTAGCCTGACTTATTTTTTGGGGATTTTTTTTAGGTACAGTCAAATGAACCAGATGTAATTTATGATATTTTTGAAAAAGAAAAGCTACCTAGGCTCCCATTTTCCATCAGTCAGAATGGGGATATTTATGTGACCCAACCATTGGACAGAGAAGAAAAGGATACTGTAAGTAAACACATAAAACTTCACTGATGGCAGAGATCATAGTAGGAAGTTAATTATTGGTGTGGGAGCAAATATGAAAAAACTCAGTAGAAAGGAAGGAGGACGGGGAAGGGGAGAGTAAATAAAAGCTTTGTTTCTTGTCACTTTTGTTTGAAAATAATGTGATATAGGTGAAAGTCCATCCACCTGTTATACTGTGAGTGGCCTTCAGGTTCTTATCCTACAGCAGATTTGGCAGTAGCAATCACTACCCACAGCATATGCACAATGTACAGCATGGACCAACTATGGCAGGGTTGTAGGTACATGAGCAAGGCATTGGGATTTGTGGAGTGCAGGAGATTTGGATGTTTCAGATCTACTTCAAACCTAGGGGACCTCAGGAATCTCTACACACCAGAAGCAGATTTTAACTTGGAGTTGCAACTGTAAAGTTACCTTTAAGCTACTCATCTAGGGGTCTTTTATACAGAAAATCCTCTGTTCCCTTTTGTTCTTGGAGGAAATTTGAGCACAGCATAGGTCAGAGATCAGATATGCTGGATAAATTCTATCTCCATATGTGACAGATGAATTTGCAAAATAGCAAAAAAGAGATATTCCTGCTTGAACTGAATTTTTGCAAGAGTAAGGCTACAGTGGAGTGAAATATTAAGGAATTTTAAAAATTTTGAGAACTCAGGCCTCAGAAACTAAGGGGTGATGGAAGAGTTCTGATTTAAACAGAGTGAAAATACTGAACAAACTCATGAGAGGATATTTCATATTCCCATAGTTACATACTTAAATGCAAAATATTGTCACAATGAACATTCAAACCATCTAATTGTTATATTCTTGTTGCAGTATACGTTCTTTGTGGTCTCAAAAGATAAAAAGGGAGAACTGGTGGACAAACCTTTGCAAATTCATGTTATTGTGGAAGACATCAATGACAATCCCCCTGTGTGCCAGCAGGCCCTCACCATAATTGAAGTTCAAGAAAATGAAATTGGAGGTAAGTAAAGAGCTTCTGTCAATTTATACACCCATTGTTGTTTCCAGCTGTGTGTGAATGAAGCTAGAAATTCCGATCCCAAAGAGTAAAATGTGGCTGTCCTAGAGAAATGTTTTCCTGTGCAAATAGCCCTCCTGTTTTCCCTTCAATAATTCATGTGGAAAGGATTTCAATAGCCTGAGAAGGACAGACTCAAGACACCTTCTTTAAAAATGCTGTTTCTTTTAAAACATAAAACTGCATTTACCCATAACCACAGTTTTGGATAACTGCTTAGACTGTGTAAAGAAAAACACCCCTTTTACTACCAATACAAGAAATACTGTTTTTAAAGTGGTATGAGCCCATTTTCCCTCATCCAGCTACTCCTCCAGAATAATGCCTTTGACTTCAATGGACTATTACCAAAATCTGTCCTAAGTCGTGATGTCAGTTATTTGATTTCAGGACTGAGGTGTCTGCAGTTACAGTCTTTTGGACCACCCTGTCCCCACAACAGTATGTTTGTATGCTAAAGGAAAAGCTCCCAGAAGTGTAATGATTGTGTCCAATGCAGTGTTTTCCATGCAGCTTTGTTTTTATTGACCCTCTACTCTTTGCACGGTTATCACTGTTGCCACTGAGTACTTCTGTGGAGAAACAGGACCACTGCATTATCTGTCTGACTCCAATCTACTCTGCTACAGGAAGTAATATTGGCACCGTGTTTGCCACGGACATGGATAAGGAGGACACCCTCAACTCTCGTCTACGGTTCAGAATTCAAAGTCAGGAACCTGAAGTTCCCTTAAAGAATCTCTTCTATATTCAGCAAGACACTGGGAATTTGCACTTAACTGGCCGTTCCTTAAGCAAGCGTGATTCACCCAAGTATTTCTTGAAGGTCGTGGTGTCAGATCCATGTATGTAATGCCTGCTGTTATGTGTTGGAAGAACCCTGTTCACACTGGCATCACTTGGGTTCAGTGTCCAAGGGATGTGAGGAGAAAAGGAGGATTTACTGAACAGGCAGTAACACTGAGAGCTGTCTTGCTCTGGCAGGGTACTTGCCCAGTTCTTGAGATGCAGGGAGATTAATCATGATTCATAATGCAAGCATGGAAGGAAACCAGCTCTAGGACAGAATGTGGCTAAATTGGGAAGCTTGTTAACAAGTACTTCAGTAAGAGATTTCCTTCCACAGGGGGAAATTAATGAAGATATCATGATTGTGGTTTTCCCACAGATCTTTCAAAGGGACTTAACTGAAAAAAAATCAAGAAATTAAACACAGCTGCTCAGACAGTCCAGATAGTATTTTAAAACATTAAGAGAAAATTAGCTGAAATTAAACTTCAAAAATAATCTTGTCACTTATGTAAATTCTCAGGAGTCCTTTGTGATTCACTGAATGGAAAGGAAATCAAATTCCGTACCAAAGCTTAAAGCTCTGTGCTGGAGTCCCTACAGTGAGGTAAAACTTGTGCATGAAGGAATTGACATATAAAGAAAGCAGTGTGACATGTCTGTAAATGAAATAGCATCATTTAGGTGATGTTGGAAAGCCTTGCAGAGGGAGAAGCTGGTGATTTCTTTTGGATGCTTATTTGAATTCCATCCAAACAATGTTGTTTAGAATTTTCTTTAACTTTCAGCTCATGACGTATGTTCGTAAAACACTAAAATCCATCTATATATGGATAGCACGTGACCAGATATATTATGCTTTTAAATCACAACCCACCATTGCTATGGATGCCCTTGCTCAGGTAGTGATTAGATTTACATGGATCTGAAGTTTAAGCCTGGCTGTGACAAAACTGAGGGTGCTGCCTGATGACCAGCCAAGAAGACAAGGTAGCACAACAACCCAGGGCTTACTTTTGCCATGGAAAAGTGGTACTGAGAATGCTAACAAATATTCATCATCATCTTAGTAAACAGATATGGTTTTAAAAAGGGAGGGAAATGAAACAGGATGGGACAGTGCTGATGAAATTGGGAAGATCGATGGTAAGATACAGAGTGAGGTTGTCGCTGACTAAGAGATATCTGAGATAAGTGCTTCTCTCAGCTTAGTGCTTAGATTGGGCAATCTGGCAGTGCTCACTTTTGCTCACAGTGAACCCTTCTGGAGGAAAGTTATTTTCAGCAGAAGGGCTGGTGTGACCTTGTTTGCCTCTTTCCATGCAGCATTCCAAACAGTCTGTGATGTGGAAGTACATGTCATCGACATCAATGATCAAATTCCCATCTTTGAAAAATCAGATGTGAGTACTTTTAACATCATTTTGGGTGTTCCAATAACGTTTGACAAGTGTTTGAGCATACTTTCAATGTCTATTATAATGTCAATGGAAAACTAGCCGTTTGCAGAACAAGTAATAGAGTAACTACTAGTGAAAATAAAAGCAAAATATTGCTGCAAGTCTGCAAAAAGCTCTATCTAGACTGTGAGCGATGGGACAGACTCACAGATAATTATGAAGTTTAAGGTAATTTGCTCAGTGGAAAATTATATGTGCAGAAAAAAATATTCTATTAAAGCAGTTTATTCTAGAAATGCAAGTTCTGAAGGGAAAAGGATTTAAAATTAATCAAATAGCTAAATGGAAAAAACCTGACATCTTCCAAGTACCTTTCCAAACATAGTACTAGAGTACCTCAAACAGCCAGAAGGTGACAAAAGCCCTATTTGGTCTGACAGTGGTCCAGTGATCCATGCCCAAAACCATACCTGGTTCCAGGATGGGTGTCAGGCTCTTGCCTTTTCCTCTGGTGGAGGTGCTGGCATCTGGCAGACACCTACAGACATTTAGTGACTTCTGCCTGACGGCCCAAGCCTCCTGGCAGACACTGGAGTGGCGGAAGTTCCTACACGGAGGTGTCCCAGGTCCCACCATTCCTGCAGGCCATGTAGGTGGTGGGCTCAGGGGAGCTGTCTGGCCCATCGGGCATAGGTGTCCTTTTGGGGAAGCTGTGTTGGTTTTTGGGCTTTGCTGACTGTGTTGCCCAGCTCCCTGTTGATGGCAATGGCAGCACAGTCACATGCAGACAAGGTGCCTACATAGCAGGTTTTACACCATCTCACCTCAACGTCTCAGTCCAGGACCGGGTCTAAGAGTGAGGCGTCTGGGCGAGGACACACATCAGTCAGCAGAGCTGGGATGCCAATGTGGCTGCAGCCTATGTTGCATGAAACAATCAAATATTTAACAATGAGTGGCCACGGTGCTCACAGGCTACAGAGGAGCTGTGCTATCCGTGCTGAATGATCATGGGCTGGTTTTGACAGAGGAGGTGAAGATTTGGGACTGGTGCTGTACTAGCGGCACTAACATAGATCCCATCACCTGTGATAAATGTGTGGCTAAAAAGATTCCCTTCCCCATGTGCCTGCTGTGGGTTAAAATACATCCATGTATGTGGGTCACAAACTTGTGGTTGTGCTGAAGTTTTTATCCACAAATGGTGCTTGGTGTGTCATGTTTCAATGACATCTCTCTCTCTTCAGTATCACAGTGTGACTGTGGCAGAAAATATCCCAATAGGAACGGTGATCTTAGAAATTCAAGCTACTGATGGAGATGAGCCTGCCACAGGGAGCTCCCTCATCATTTACCAAGTGAAGGAAGGAGATCCAAACAACACGTTCATCATAGAGACAGATTCTGAAACAAACCAAGGGTTTGTCAAGATTAACAAGGTAAATAGATGGGTTTTATTCTTCTCCTTTAGTGTTACTTATTTGTCATACACAGTAACTGCCCTGGTAATGACTTGTGGGGAGGGGTGTTGTCTGGTGGTGGGATGGGGACACCCTAACTGTAGTGCAGTTTGCAGGAGGCTCCACTTTTGGACTCAGGGTCTATGCCTGTGCAGTGCTTGCACACACCCATCCTCCCGCCTTTGGGGTGCCCTCACCACCCACCACCAGCAGCAGCTCCCTCCACTGGCTCTGCTACTGACTGCTTCTCCAGCAGAACAGGTTCTGGCCAATGAAGTAGATCTTTATCCACCCTAAAGACAAAAAAATGACATTATTTGAGTGATTTTGTAGCAGCATTTATGGACAGAAGACAGCCAGCTAATGCTTCCTGGGCTGTGGTAGTAGTGGTGGGCTGTGGTGGGGCAGATTCTCCTCTCTGCAGTTGCTCTGGCCATTAGTGGCCTTTGCAAAGCAAGATGCAAGAGCAGCCAGCAGGTCTCAATGTCAGCATGGAGACGCAGTTTGTTCCTGCTGAGAGAAACATTAACTGAGACAAAGCCAAGGTCAGTGTGTGCTGCAGTAGGTGATGCAGCCCATATGCTGAATGCTGGAGACAGGAGTAGAAGGAAGACTTTTTGCTGCATCCATGAATTTCAATAACAAAATTGCTCTCCCTTTGAAATTAGCCTTCTCGGAGGTGCTTGGACTATGGGTCCAGAAAATCTATATTCATTTTCCAAGGAGTGCCATATTGTGTGCATCCAGCTCACATGCTGCCACCAGGACAAGCGCAGGCAGAGGCAGCATTTGGAGGACCATCTTCAGGAGCAGCCTCAGCCTCATTTTTTCCCAAGGAGGCAATTGTGAGAAACTCTGTGGTGTAACAACCCTCGTATGACTTTTGGCACCCAGAGGTCATTTGAGGCCTTCTCGTACAGAGCTATAAATACTATTTCTGTAAACAGGATATTGTTATTAAACTTAGTCGGGCAGGTGGCAAAGTTATTAGAGAATGCAGTTGCTAAGGAGGCTTCTAAACAGGCATATGGTTTCATTTAAATTGACCATTCCCAGTGTCATTTTCTCCTGACAGCTCTCTCTTATTTTGTCTGTATCTGGGATGCAATCTGCGCCTTGAGAAAAGGGGGACTTTGTGGTTTCTCATTGCTTCAAAAACTTTTTTTTTTTTAATTCATCCAGGCTCTTGATTTTGAAACAATGCCTGTGTACAACCTGGTGATCAACGCTACAAACCCCGAACCGCTGGTGCCAAGTGTGCAGTACAACTCAAGCTCTCTTACCTTGTTTAAAGTTTTAGTAACAAATGTGGATGAGCCACCCGTTTTCCTGAAGCCAGTTTACAAAACAGAAGTGTTTGAAAACATTACTGTCAATACCCTGGTCATGACGGTGGAGGCCTATGATCCTGAAGGGGATTCTGTACGGTAAAAAGGAGTGACTGATTAATTAATTGAATTTTGGCTTTCAAAAATTATTGTAAAGGAGGTGCAAGGAAAATATGCCCAATACTTGGCATGTGGGAAAATACTTTTTTAAGAGAAGTCTTGTCTCCTAGTAGAAGGTGGAGGTGGGGTGGGGTGGTGGCCAGCAACCCACCTGCAGCAGACTTCTGGGCAGTGCTTTTCTGACCAGATTTCTCTCTGTGCTGTGACAAACATCAGCCTTGAAACAGGAAACCACAAGGGAAGCAGGCTAATTTATATCTCCAGGAAAAAGGTAGAGCTGATCTGAGAATAATGTTTCCTTATCCATAATGCCTTTAACAAAAAAAATGAAGCATATACTCTGTACCCCTGAACCAACAGGAAAGTAGCTGCTTTTCGTGTCATGCAAGAAACCACATCTAGGTTTTTCTCCCCCAAAATACACCACCTCAAGTCTACAATTGAAAATTAATTCATTTTCTTTCCTAGCTGTCAGAGATGACGCACCTTCTATTGTGGATGCAAAGCTCTGTGCAAGACAACTCCATGCTGTGTTGCATTGTGTAAATGTACCTTACATAGTAGAGTCAGATAGAAGAATTGTTTGTGACTTTTGCTGTACAATTCCCAGTCGGAATACTGAACAGGTCAACTCAAAACAAACAGTACTTGAAATTTAACTAAAATTCAGCAAAACACCAAGTGGTTAATGGAATTGCACAATATGACTCCTAGGCCTCCTGTGGATTCTTATTCCCAGAGATTTCTCATCTGGCTTTCTACTTTTCCCTAACTTTTGGGAACTTATCATGTCTGGCCTTCTGTCAAACTAGTTTGAAAGGGAGCCGCATAGAAGCTCTGGGGGATGATGACAGAGACAGATGACAGGAATCCAGATATACATAAACTACATTTCTGCTAAAAATAGGTTAAAGGGCATAAAAGAAAAAGTAGAAAAAGATGCACAAGCATACTGTTTCTACTGTAAAGGGTACTGAAAGAACAAAAACATTGAATGAGAAGGTTGGGTCACTTCTACTCAAGCAAGTGCCTGTGCCTGGGTCATATGTTCATGGTTAAATTTGTATAAGTAAATACCCAGAGACCTTGGTGATTTTTTAAACAATGATATAAACATAATTATGTGGTGATGCTTAAAGCACTCTCTGTTCCAAGGCGGCCCCTATGGTAGTTACAGACTGTTCCAGACTGACAGAAGATATTCACCATAGTTCACCTTGGGGGTGAACCCCAAGGTTCTGGCCCCTTCTTGATCCACAACAGGGTGCCTGGCTGCACTGGTCCCTCTGTCCCCCAGCCTTTCGCCTGTGCCCCCATCAAAACCAAGATGTAGGAGATGTGATGGGGTGAGACAGACATGGGGTTTGGGCAAGAGACACTTCTGAACTAAAAGCTCAGGAACATCCCAGATTCCCCATTTAGAAGGAACGTGGAGTTGCAAGTACACAGGCTGGAGTAGCAGTGGCATTTCTGTAGTTCTGCTCTCACTCGTATTCTGGATGAGTTTGGCCTCTCTTCCTTGTCTGTCTCTCCTGGTTGGCTGTAGTACTGTAGGACTGTGACTCTTCCAAGAACCCTCTCTTTGAGTACAACTGTAATCAAGCTGCTTGTGTAAAATCAACAAAGTATTTGCTTTGTCAGAATTTTTTCTCAGTTTAGAATAATATATGTGATTTTTGGTTTTCCCTATTTCTTTCCAAAGATACTCCTTAGAAGGTGATGTGAGAAAATGGCTGAGAATTGATTCAGCCACTGGGCAGGTATACACTGCTTCCCCTTTGGATCGAGAACAAGAAGAAATGTACTCAATTGAGGTTGTTGTATCAGAGCTAAGTAAGTGATGAAACAACTAAATACATGCATAGAGGAACCCCCTGTCCTTACTCTTTTATGAGGAATTATCATACCTACCGTGACCAAACCCATGAAAAGTACTGAAACGTGTAATCTTGGATATACATCCTGCGATGTATCCTTAGAAGTATATATTTCTTAAGATTTTAAATTTCTTGAAGAAATCTTGATGCTGTAGTTAACAGGGATTAAAATAGCTTTCATGAAGTTGGCTATGGTCTTATATATGCTTGAGCCACATGACATACAGAGAAGATTAGAATTTCTTTGCCGTTTTCAGTATTAATATTTTCTGCCACTTTTTTCTCTATAACTATGAAGATTTTAATCTTTCTCTTAGGTATGGTTAGGCTTCCTGAATGCATACCCGGAGAGTAGTTTGTAACCTTTTTAATAATAATAAAATTTCATTTTATTATCATTAAAACGAATACTTTATCAAGTCTGAAATATATTGGGACTTCGAGTTCCAGCCATTAGAATCTTTCAATTTTGACTTGCATTTCCTGCATATAGAAGAGGGGTGGGAAACTCAAGGCATTTCATGCTTAAGCGTGCCCCAAAGAGCACTGGTCACCCTGGATGGGACTGCTTGACAGACATGACAGATGTGACAGATTACTAGATACAATGATCCACCTGCCTCCTTTCCCTTGCTAGCGTTCTGTAGTTAGCAAGAGGTGGTGGTAAATAAGCCATGCTTGTTAAAAAGTAGTGGCAACTGCCACAAATCCCTCAGGACCTCCTGAGGCCTTGCCTCTGCAACCTTCAGACAGAATACCACCTCTCACTGCCCACCCGATGATGTACCTCTATGATAGCTGCAAGTGCAACAGCCCAGAGTGTAAATCCGAGATGTGCATGTAACTTCTCATTTTGTTAAACCCGACAGATAATGCAGCTCAGAAATCCAGAGTGTTCTTGATTCTACACTTACGTGATGTGAATGACAACCCTCCACAATTAGCTATGGACTATCCTGTTTTCTTCTGCTACCCAGTCAGTGGAGGAGAGGAAACTCTCATTCAAGCTACTGATGCTGATGAACAGCGTTTTTTTCCAAAATTTACTTTTTCCCTTGCGAATGATATGAATACAAGAAATAATTGGGAAATCTCAAAATTCAATGGTAAGCTAATACAGCCATTCTTGCAATGATATGGGACTCACTTGGTACTCTGGTAAATATGAAGAACTGCAGAATTCCTTTTCACTCTTATTATTGCATATCCAGCATTCCATGTAGAAAAAAATTAGCCTCTTGAGAACACCAAAGTCATTAATTATTTTTTGCAAGAGATGAAACCTAGTATGTTGCAGGCTATCATTTCATGAGTATTTTTGAGAAAAGAGGCATGAGATGTATGTCTGTTTAACGAACACAAATCACTGCTGAAAGAGAAATAGGGCAGTTTGCAAATTGTACATTTCTGACAAAAGCAAGTCCTGCCTCACAAACTGAATGGAGCTCTTTGAAGGGGACAGTAAGCACTGTGCTTGGCTGATAGAGCCTGTCTGAATTAATAAAATATGTTTGATGAACTGTCCCACTAGAGAAAGCTGGGTTGCCACAAATTTAAACTTATGAAAGGATAAATAATAATTTAAAATTCAGGATTTGGAGTAAACGGTCAGCCCTTGCAGTCAAGGGAGTTCATGTGTGGTTTTCCAAAAGTTTTTTTGCTGGGATCTGCATAACTCAATACATATGGGTGAGCAATGGGGAGGCAAGGTTATTCATTCTACAAAGTAATTTGAGTAGGAACCAAATGTGAAGAATTTCAGAACATTCTTGCAAGACTGAGTTGATTGAACAATAAAATTGGCAGGTGCTAGTGAACCCTGGACACCCAAATTCACTTTTGAAATCATGGATGCTGAGCTGGCCATTATGAGTCAGGAAGAAGACCTGTAAGCAACTCCATGGAAATGTGAGATCAATTTATCAGCAGTTTTCAGAAAAGAAGATCAAATATTGAGAATTACCAGGAAACAACTAGAGAAGAAATCTGAGGACATCATTACACCCCTGTATAAATCCATGATTTGTTCAAATTTTGAACTCCAGTCTCTCTATCTCCATAAAAATGTGGTATAACTGGAAACAGGTTTAGATAGGGTGACAAGGATAATTGGTGTAGCCTGATATAGGAAAGTGTATAGGAGCAGCAAAGTAAGCTACTACTTTTTATCTTGGAAGACAGTAGGGGAAAAAATACAATAGAGACATATAAAATTATGAATGCAATAGTCAGGGTGGTGAAGGGTTCATCCTTTGCTCTCTCTTCCAGTACACCAACCTGGGACCCTCAAGTGAAGCTTGTGAAGTTATTTCCAGTGCAGATAGAATGAGGAGGTAGTTGACTTGGGAACTTGCTGTCACAGGGTGTTATCTTTACACAAATTTTCTACAAGTTCAAAGCAAGAAATTACATCTTGCTCAAGAAGTCTCTGAGCTGAAAATATTTGAAGGGGAGAGGGCATTCGGAGAAAATAAAACACATGCTTGCTTTTTCATTGTAATCTCCATTTATTCTGGAGACAAGATACTTGCATCAACAGACTTTTGATCTGATCCCAATGGCTATTACTACCTTTATCAGGTTTTAAAGAGTCTTAGATGCGACAGTGTAAGGTCACTAGAAGGATGGTCTGTCCTGCTACATTTCCTTGGGAACAATTTAAGCTGGTTATGGCCTCTATGAGTATAGGGGACTATTGCTGGTCTAGATGTGATGCTACCAGTGTAGCACTACCCAAGATCAGATTTGGCCTAGTGTAGAAATTAGGAAGGAAATTCTATAGTCATATTATGCTGAAGGCCAGAGTAGGCTTCTAGATATTCCCTTTTTACATAATGTCTGCAAACCAATGAGATCTTGGAAGACATAGAGGAAAACAGGAACTACTATCCTGTGCAAAGCAGCCTTAAAAAAAGAACCTGTGCAGCAGGTATGAATGTTGAACTGAATTCCTTTCTTGTGCTGACATGAATGTCCCATTTCCTACTTACAGGTACTCATGCTCACCTGTCCCCAAAACATGCTAACTTTGAAGAGAAGGTGTATAATGTTCCAATAATACTTAATGACAATGGAAAGCCGCCTTTGGAGAACAAAGTGGATCTTAAAGGTATTCTATGCACAGAACTATTAGTGTCAAGACAGCAGTTATATTTATAAACAACCAAATTTGACTACCAAACTTCTCTTGAACCTCATGGCATTTCCTTTTGCAGTAAGCATCTGCAAGTGTTCCAGTGAAAAGTCATGTTTCATTGAAATAGACCGTGAGCACTCCTGGCCAACCCCTGGGCAGGCAATTGGGATCCTACTTGGGGTCCTGCTTATCATTGGTAAGTCACTTCTTGGTTGATTTGAAGCCAGATCTCTGAGATATGAGGGTCCTGCTGCATTTCTAACACTAATTCGCTTGTTGGGTGAAGGTTTGTCATACATGTTGCAGAATGAGTGAAAGAGGGAAGATCCCATGGTTGTGTATCTTGATGGCTGCAAACTTCTAAGTTTTTGGTCACAAGAAAAACATCCAATGGCACAACAACCAGCTAGGACAGAAGAAACTGCTGAATTTGTAGCATATTGTCACTTCCTTGCTACCTAATGCCCTTTACCTGTCAGGGAGGGGCCTCCAGTTTGTGTTGGGCATCCAGATTATAGTGAAAATAGTGAAGCTTCCTACTTACAATATCTATACCTGTAGCATATAGTTATCATTCTATTCACCTATTTCAGCTTTGTAGGTTTACATTATTCATATTCATTCTAACACTGATAAAGAGGAAATAAATTTATATACAGTTTCACAAGCTCATGATGATTGTAAAAGATCAAACTATATATAATANGACAAACATGACAAATCACTGCTCAAAGGGAGGGGGCTAAAACAGACACTGCCATCTGGACACATCCTAGAGGAAAAGTTTTCCTTTGGGGGAAAACCTCTGAGCCCCAAGGTATCTGATCCTGCCCAGCAGTGCCTTGAGTCCATGCTCTTGGTCCAATACTGCATGGTTTTTCCTCAAAGGTGTTTGCTGCTGTTCAAGAGGTAAAGCACTGTGGATATTACAGTGCACTGTCATGACCCTTGCTAAAACTTCTCTTCAGAAAGTTTTCCCTTTACAGACAAACACTCTCTGTTTTTCAGGTGCCATTTTAGGGGGTGTGTTTTGCCACATGAAATACAAAGAGAAAAATGAAAAGAGCCATCACAAAGATGCAAAAGATAATGCTGAACTCGACAAACTGGCTTAATAACTGTTTCATCAAGAGACCAAACCACGCTTTGGGTTGTGAGTGACTGAACTTTGAAGCTTCTGAAGCCCAGCCATGTACAATCACAAACTGAGGATAAAAACATGCAAAAGTAGACTCCCAGGGGTTTGGCCTCACTTTTGTACATAATACTATTTAGTCACAAAACACAAAGCATATGTAACCTTCAGCAGCAGCCATTAATAAGCATATCAGCTTTGTCTGAAGCGTTAACTCATGACCACATCAAATGCTGAGCTCCTTCAGGGATCTATACATGCGACCAGTCTTCTTCATTTGACAGATGAAGTAAACATGGGCTATACAGAGGACTACATTCTGTCGACCTGCACATATTTGTCTCTTTCCAGCTCAGTAAGTCACTGAATAGCAGATTGGGGAGTAAAGTCCTATGCTACATTTGAAGATACTCTATGAAGTTGTAGGAATCTCTCTGACTCTTGGCAAAGGAGGTCCCAAATTTACTGCAATCTGTAATCTGCGCTTGGTCACGCCTGCTTACATTATGCTGAATTTGTACTAGAAATGTGACACTCCAATTTTTCATTTTGATATCCCACAGGGTAGAACCAGTTTGTGAAGCGCCATGGCCTTTCATTACAGTTTCCAAGTTAAAAAAACCCCATGCTGAGTCATGTGGAGTTGGGTAATACGTTGTTTTATCACACTGCTGCAAATATTGCTCTTGCCCCCTACACATTAGATAAGAATAAAAATGTTCTTTAAAGGTTTTAGTGCCTGCTTATTTTATAAAATAAATAAAAAAGGAGAGAGTGCATGAGAGCAAATCATTGCTGCTTGGTTATCTATTGTATTTAACCCTTACTTTCCCATAATACAGATTAAAAATGGCTCTGAGGCCCGAGTGATATGTGTCCAGCTGATTCAAGATGTAATGATTGCTGGAGACTCTCCTGTCTTAGTTACAGTAAAATGTATTTCAACCCAGGGTGACACTCGGACAAAGAAAGCCTTTCTCCTGACAGCATGCCTATAGAAGGGCATTTTTGGTGACAGTTTGAGGAAGGCTTTTCTTTTAAGCTATAAATAAAAGCTGACAAATATTGTGTTAAACCAAAAAGACAATTCTTTCGAAAATATTCAAGAAAAGGTCATATGGAAAAGAGTATATTTGTTTACCCAGGATTTTTTAATGGCTTTTGCATGCAGCACAGAACTAGAAAGAAAAGAGCACTTTTTTGGTAGCAATGCATTTTTAATAGGTTTTCCTAGAATGCTGCCAGCAAAAACTTTGATTTTGGGCTTCAGCAACACAACCCAATTGTTAAACCTCTTACCCCAGCTTCCCCAGCTGTTGGAGCTCTGTTATTTGCTGGGGGGCTCACTGCTGGAATGTATTTATTTTATGATGGGAATGCAAACCATTATATTTGGAAAGTATGACATTCAATTACGTCAGTGTGTCCAGGGATTAAGATTAGTATATTGTTTTATAAATAAAGGAGCCAAAGTTCAGGAGTCGTTGTACTTGTGTCTACTAACATGGCTTTATCTGAAGATGGGGAAAAAGTGCAGAAGTTCCACTTTGCTCCATCTCCCTGACCTGTCATTCTGTTTGCTAAGTTTGTTCAAGTGCATCTCCTACTTTGAACAATTTCTTTTCTGGAGAAGGGTCAAAAAAATTTCTTTCTTCATTTACCTACATTCAGGGCTGGTTTGACAGCAGGACCTTGTCCCTGTTCCCAGCCTAACATTGCCTCTGTTTCTTGTGTCTCATGGGGTAATTCACTGCATCTTCTCCCAGCTGCCCATAGACTGTTGGAAAGCAGAGCTCCTCAGGAAAGAAAAAGTTTCCCCCTCCTCAGGGACTTAAAACACATCTTCAGTCTTGAGGACTTTCAGTCTCAGTGCATTGAGAGTCAGCCCTCCTGCAGGTATTTACTAAATGTTTTTCACATGTGATAGGACAGTCTGAAGGAATCCACCTTGGGGTGCTCCTTCTCTGGCAGCTGCCCTGGGGTGACATCCCTAGGGGTTGAGCACATTTGCCCTTGCTGCTGCAATGGCCACTTGACAGCCCAAGCCTCTGCCTGCCTCACCCCACCTCTGCCCCCTGCCCCAGCCCACTTGCCAAAAGTGCCCTGTGCTCAAGGGACTTGGGACGTTCATGCTTGCATGGGCATACCCAAGAAATGCAGCCGCTAGCTACCCTGTGCCTGGGCAACCATTATTTCTTAGTGCTTCCTATACTGTTCAACCTTATACAAAATTAAAAAAAAAAAAAAAGGAAGAAGAAGAAGAAAGAATAAAGAAAGAAACCTCATTAAACCTCATTTCCAACCCTAACACAAATATTCTCATTTTCACCACCCTCCTCCTGCCTGCCTGTCAGGACTTCTCCCCCAACCCTCCAGGGTTTATTTAACCCAGTCCTGCTCTGGCTCCTTCACTAGTTCAGTCTTTTTTGGGAGCCAGACAAAAGTTCTCAACTAGCCTTAACTCTCCCCTTGCAGCAGACTGCTGCTCCCAGCCTCCTTTCCAGAGGACAAATTCAGTTTTCCTTGGGCCTCTGGAGAGGAAGAGAAGCAATACTTACTATTGTTCCTTCCCACCATGTTTCCCACCAGCTCCAGCTGGTTCCCAGGTCCCTATAGGAATGACAGACATTAGGACATTTTGCCCTTGTATGTTACACTTTTGCTCTGAGTTCAAGAATGAGCACTTCTTTTTGAGCTTCTCAAAATCTGGCTGATGTCTGTTAGTCACTGCATCCTCCAAAGTTGTTTCATTGGCACTTATTGGTAATAACTGACAACACATAAACTGCACTTCACACATAAAAGTGCAAAGCTATAGACAAAATTGAAACAAGAATTTTGTACAGACTTCCAAAATAAATAGTTTTTTGAAGTTGACCACATTATTACTTTTTTAAACACCTAGAAAGTATTGCCTTCTTTTAATTTTTTAAGCTTGAATAATAGATATTGTATATTGGCATGATTTTCACACTTGCAGGATTAACTAGGAAGAAATTAGTAAAATCTGAAAGCATTTAAACTGAAGTAGTGGTTTAACTACATGATACTTACAAGAAAACAGTAGAGAAGCGAAAGCTCTCCTACATTATATCCACGAATTCTTAGAATAACTTTATACATTGATAGGAGAAGGACAAATTTTGAAAACAACATTGATGGCTTTGGACTCCAGTTTTTGCCAAGAACAATATCACACAAGAAGTCCAGTGATGAAATCTGCTGAGAATATGTCCTCTGGCACTGCTCCTTTCCATGGCTCCTCCTCCAAGCATGCAGCATCTCATTACAAGGTTTACAGATAGCAAAAGATGTTTCAGTGCTTTCTAATTCTTTTTTACAAGAGTAGAGACTTATCAGGCTTTTGATTATCTCCAGGATTAATGGCATACATTAATTAAACTGTCATTATGCCTCTTTTTCCACCCTTTTGTAAATATAAACTTGAAAAGTAAGAACAAGATTTTTATCTGGGTTTATAGAACAAATGCCACAGAAGAGCAGCTTTTGTGGCGGAGGAAAATGTGTCCTTAATCCACATTTTGAAGGAGAGTTCATCAGCCCTGCTCACATGAGCAAACACACGTGGCTACTGCTGTGCCTGTTAGTGAGGATGAAGGTAGGGCAGCCACTGCTGCCATGGGAATGCGTGGGGAGGGCTATGTGCCAGCAGCATGGCTGCGATGGCTGTGCCACGCAGCTGGCTGGAGCCACCAGCACATGTGATGGGATAGACTCCCCCCAGACCTGGCAAATGCAGAGAGAAAAGTGTTTTCACTCCAAAAATGGCTCTCTAGTGAGCTGTGCTGTTGGAGTAGGCAAGCACCATGTGGAGGCGCAGAGAGGGAACTTAGGTGGGATTGGGAAGGTGACTGATAAAGAGCAGCTGGTTTTGGCTGAAAGCAGATGGGTGCTCTCCCAATCCCTCTGTGTAGCAGCTAATCCTAAATGCACCTCTCTAGGAGTTTGAGAAGACTTTACTTTAAAATAAATAAACACATTTATTCCTAGTGTTATTTTCCAAAGATGTGCCAGAACTGGGAGCTGAAATTAGATAATTGCATGTACAAACTAGAGTAAAGAACAGATGTAATCCACAGAGTTACCACTGCTTCCAGACATCTGAGATCTTGTGCTTAGTCTCTAAATGTGATTCCAATGCCATTCACCCACTCAGAGAAGTTCTCCTTCCATCTTGATTGACTTTAGATCTTGAACAGAGGACTCAGAAATTTGCAGCTTCAATTGCCAGACAAAGTCCCAGAGCTACAAGTCTGTGCCACAGCCAGGGACCATCCTTTCAACTCAGAATATTCTGTGATTCTGTGATCCTCTGTGGAGAGAGCTCAGAAAAAGGAAGCACCACAGCCTGTGACCAAAGGGTTACAATGATGTACATGGGCATCCATTAGTGCCATAAAATACCATGGAAACGTTCAGCAAGATGGACAGCATGATCATGTTAAGGACCCTAAGCCAGGAAAAATGCTTCCAGTTTTTGGATTGCATATTCCAAAAGAAAAGCAGAAGATTAAAGGTAAACCAGCAGTAGCTCTTTGAACTCGTTGCTGGACAGCATGTTCCTCCACTGGTAGTGAAAGACTGTACAGCACAGGGAGACAAACTGTTTGAGCCTGTTCTGTTTACAGCTTGGGGGCCAGAGATGGGTGATGGCTACAGCTGCAAAAAGATATTCTGCCACAGATGAGCTCAAGGGGAAGGAGTGCCATGTGTTTGCAGCTAAAAAGATGACAGCTTTTATTGCCCACTTACATCTGGTTATGACATCAGTATCAAAAGTGGGGTTAAGCAAGCACCATCTCACCATTCCTGAACCATTCCATAATGCTGAATATGGTCAAGAAATGTGTTTCCATAACCTCCTTTTCCAGTTCGCTATTCCTCAGGACTAACATTAACATTAAAATCCTCTAGGGAGGTGTAGAACTAGCACATGATTCCTGGCTCTGAGAAGTGAGCAGAAAGCATAGAAGCTGGAAGATGGAGACCAGGGGAGACTTCTCTAGTGCATTAATCCCATCACCAAGTGAAAAGAGCTGCGGTCCAGCCACTGGCAGTCACCTCCTGTTATTCCTCCACCCGCCAGAAACAGCCTCTTTGAAGATTTCACACCTTGAGGTTTTTATTGCAGAACTGCATGACTACATTTGAATTATTTCTTCTATTTGGCAAAGCCGAAGTGATGCAACAGCTGAATCCACAAGATGTTTTCTCACTTGAGGTTCACAGAGAGTTTATCCCATCCCTCTGTGCAGTGCAGCACAAGCACAAGCTCACCTGTGCTGCTTGTCCCTTGCCATTAAAGTGTCATGTCTATATTCACTCATCACAGAAAGGCCACTGTGGAGAAGCAGTGGAAGTCTAGTAGTACCAGAGTGATGCCAGTAAAGATTTACTGACTTGATTTGCCTTAGTTATAACTCAAGAAAACTTTTGAAATGTCTTGTCGCAGCCGGCTGAACAGACTAGCAATAGGTGGAGACTGGTATAGCTGGTTCTGTGTTGCTTTCACACATTCAATCTGGACAGTGAAGCGCTAATGGTAGCGCTAATGGTGGGAGAGCATCAGCAGGGAGAAGGAACAGGAAGGCAGCACCAAGCAAGACATACCAAAAAATGAGAGCAGAAGCATACTCTGAGCCCTAGTTAAAGACCTGAATGTGTGGACAGGTCTGAAGGCTGTGCAGCTCCTTGGAACCATCACTGGCTTTCCTACCTGGAAGGGTGTCAGGCTGCACATACATCCTTCTGGATCTGATGGCCACGGAAGTACTAGAGACAGCAAAGTGACAGGGGCTTCAGAAGCCAAGTGATTTCCAGCTGCCACCCGTCTTGAGCTCCTTTTGCTGGTGGCTGCTGCTGCCAGATCTGACTGAGAAGACGCCTGTTTTTCTTTCATTTTTGGCCAACATGTGAAAGGCTACAAATTTTTTTCCTGCCCTTTGGATAAGTCTGTTGATGTTAAGATGTACTCTTATGAAACTTTTTCCATTTCCCCAGGAAATATTTTATGTTAATATATTCTTATCCTTTCCTTATTGATTTTATCTGCATTAGACCTTTGCCAAGTCTAATTTTTGGAACCTTACGTTTATTGTCTTAGGTCCCAGTTGTTAAGTGTTTTTCTGGGCTCCTTTTTTTTTTTTTCCATGATGCACAGTGCACTTATGAGTGAGGCACAGCTAAGAGGGGTTTATTATTTCTATGTAAGTCAGGCTGTCAGTGTGGGCTAGCAGACTGGGTGAATGTATAAGAAACAGGGCATATTCCTATGTGCTTACATCAGGGGACCTGAGGCCAAAAGAAAGCTAAATGAATTATTTTAACTAGTTAGTTAAAATAAGAAGGAAAAGAGAAGGGGACACATGTGAAGCCCTAGGAACTGACTGTGTTTGCTCATTCTTCTGGCTCTGTAGGTTTGAGCATCAGTAAACCATTTTGTTCTAACAAGACATTTAGTCACAAAAACCTTGTATTTTAAGAACAACCTGGATGTTGGGCATGTAGGTTTGTCACTTGCTAATATCTCTTGCCTTTCCACAGCTCTGTGATGGTGCAGGAGAGGAGGCCCTGGGGAGAGCAGAACTCTGAATATCCCAAGCTAGGGCATGTTACTATGTCCCCTCCTTGTATTGGTCATTTGTTTGCTTTGCAGTCATCAGCCCATGTCTGAGTGTCATTTTTAAGGCCTAGCTCCTGAAAGCTGTAAGCAGGTGCCTTCTCTGCCACATGCATGTCACATCTGCAAAAGCCAGACCTGGTAACAAATGCCTTTCAAGTTAACTCTTGGAATTCCATCACCTACATGGGGCTGGAGAGCCCTCACTGGGCAGAGCCTGCCAGCAGCTCACCCACAGAGCTGCAGCCACCACCCAGCTCCTTCCATGCCGTTTGTGTGGATGATGTCCTCAGCTCTTAATACAAATACAGCTCTCTACAGACTAAACAAATGCCTGGCATAAGCAGAAATGAGCAACAGTGGCAGTGCAGTGATGTCCCAAGGTGCCCCAGCAGAGCACCCCAGAGTGACAAGAGCCCTGCCTGGGAAAACATTAATGCCAGGGAGTGAGGGAGGGAGAGACTGAGCTTGGCCAGAGACACTGAGATGCCAAGTGACTCAGTGGGTGTCATGTAAAGGTTATTGAGATTCCAGGGAAGAGGAAAGAGCTGTTTTCCCAGAAGCTCAGGGAGGCATTATCACAGCAGAGCTGTGAGGATAGCCACTTTCCCAGAATATTTGGAGTTAAAGATACCCTGGATATTAAGTATTATTGATAGTAGCAATCTCCAGAGCCTGTTTGATTTGCAAGGGCCTATCAACCAGCCTTGGTCTGCCTTTGATATGCACTCCTGCATATGCACAAAGCACATTCATTTCCTTTTGCAGTGTTTCATTTGCTGCTAGGAAAACTCTCAGCTCCTCAGACAGGCCTGTAGCTATTAAAGCAGTTTTCATAGTACTGAGATCCTGAAGCAAACTCTGCTAGCTTTCTCCTGCACTGCATACCAGTGTTTTACCATGGTGCAGAGAGTTAGAAATTCCCACAGTAAGACCTATGGCTTCTCTTCAGAAATTACCCACCATCATCACTGCAGCTAAAATGGACTTCCCCAAAATATTTAATCTCCATTTAAGAGACCACAGCTAGAGGGGCTACTCACTTGAAAAGCCTTTGATGAACTAGTAATACACATCAAGAAGGCAGACTGTATTTTTTAATTGATTGGAACAGCATCCAACCTCCCAGTATCAAAACAATGATCCAGAAGAAGAATGTCTATGGTGTCTTGGAAGGCACTATGCAGAAATAACACTTACAGCACTTATACCCCCATACTATCACTTACTTTGGATTACATAGATTATCTTGACAAATGTATGAGGGCAAAAGGAATACAAATATTACTCTAGGTTTTCAAGAAAATAGGTGATTATTGTATTATGTCACAATACGACAATCTAATTCTAAAACACTATGGAAAAGATTTTGAAACATTACTGAAACATTTAGAGACATTTGAGTATTTAAATATACCAAAACGTGTATGAGGTGTAGAATACGGTCTTCCATTCATTGCTCTGATAAATGCAGGCATGTTCCCTGAAAGCTGACTTAAATTGTAGTACTTCCTGCTATCTTTGAAATACTTAATTTCTGAAGAGTGCAGAGTCCTAGTGTCTACATCAATGACAAAAGCCTGGACTTGCCCTTAGTATGAACTTCACCTTTCACTAGCAAGCTCCAGAACATCCCCGGGTGCACCAGCAAGGAATGGTATTTTCTTGTTCATAGAGTGAGTGGGAAAAATATGCCTTTAACATTGTTAACTCAATAGACCACATGATGTTACGTATGGCAATGCATCAGCTACTCCAAGATTTGGCAGAATAACTGCAATGACTCCCCATATCCCAGAATAATGTTTTGTTTAGTGTTTCTAGCTTTCTAAACCCAGGCATTCTAGCCTGGGCATGGTATCAAGAGTCCTGGCTGTGGTAATGGTATGGCATTAAACAATAACAACTGCATCAGAATCAGGAGAGGCTGCAAGGAGGAAACTCCTCACATTTCAGGATCTGTCACTACCTGCAGGATATGTGAGGACCCTGAGGGCAACTCTAGATCATACCACTTAACAGTAGTACACAAGGAGTGGAAAGGATTTTCTTTGGCTGACTAGGCTGGGCCAAACTAGAGGAAAACAATGAATAAAGGCTATAAAATGAGTATTCAGAGTTCCCTGCAACAACTGTGAAAAGAAAATGTAAGGGATGAAGAAACTCAGTGATGGCAATTTAAATTCATTTTTAAAGTCAGGAGTAGAGATATGTCCAGGGATGGATGTGATCACAAAGATGACGTAAGTTGCAAGAGGAGTTACCTTAGAGTTACCTTATGCATGAATGCATCACCTGATGTGGCTGACGGAACAGAGCACCTGTGGCAAGCAGTAACAATGAATAGGGACAGGACACACATGGTGGTATGAGAAAGGGAGCAGGAGAAGTGTGCTATCAAGAGAAGAAAACAAACAGTGAGGAAGGTAAAGTAAAAGAAAGAGTTTATACAGGAATACAAAGCAGAAATAAAGCAGTGAAGATGATATCATTGCACTGAAAAACAGAAGAGCTCTTACATTGACCCAAAACAGAGTAAGACAGAAAAAATACAATCTCTAGAAATTGAGCTGAAAACAGGTAGCAGACCACCAGTGTATGTCTTAGTCA
Organism: Pomatostomus ruficeps; assembly: GCA_013400735.1. Classification (NCBI taxonomy): domain Eukaryota; kingdom Metazoa; phylum Chordata; class Aves; order Passeriformes; family Timaliidae; genus Pomatostomus; species Pomatostomus ruficeps. Next base: position 88,473 of record VYZT01040184.1, read on the forward strand.
TCAAACTGGGTCAGTGTTTAGGATGTAGTGACTCAAACTGATGCAATCATGAACTTCCCAAGTTCAGCTTGAAGAACTGGATCCTAGCTTCTCCTAGATATGCTACCCAGGAGATACTTTCAAAAAGCTGCTGAACAAACAAAAGCAATACGATTTTATTCTTGACTTCAGTAAGTAGGAGGAAATCATAAAAGGCCTAATTATAAAATATTACTTTAGCTATAATATTAAACATGCATATTTTCTGGTAAGACTGCCAAATATAGGTCAATAAACAAAAATTGCAAGTCCTAAATCATGAGCTTTGGTTAACAAAAAGAAAAACGGTGAAGCTGACTGAACTGAAAAACTCAGAGAACTGAATGAGGATTAATCTTGATACTTCTTTAGGTCAAAGATACAAAAACTTCTTGTAGGGAGAGACAAACTTACAGAGATACAGAGAAGCACTCCAGACTTAACTGGCTGAGTATCCTCTCAGAGAAGACATCAGGAATAGTCCTTACAGAATACAAACAAATACTTGTGAGCATATAAAGCTATGGTCCTTAGAGAATACAAACAAATTCTTATGAGCAAACAAAACCATGTTTTGCACATCAGGATGCGGAGATGTAAAGTAAGAATAACCAAAAACCATAACAGTTTTGGATGTTGCAATGGAAATGCAAAATAAAACATTTTTTTCAGTAGTATAATAAGGAAAAATAACAAGGAAAGATGAAGTGGAGCCACAACAGAGGAAGGACTCAATAGCTTAAAAATTCAATTCATACATTGACTTAATTTTCAATAAGAAAAATTATACAAAGTATAGAAACTAGCAAGGCAACTAAAGGAAAGTATAGCATTTGAGGTGTAAACAAAACTTCAGGTACTCTAATAATGGACATCTGTCTCCTAAATTCTAGAAGAATTAATTACAGTGAGCTCCAGTTTTGGTATCAAGTTAAAAATGTTGCAACTATGAGCAGAGAATAGCAAATATGATACGTCATGAAGGAAAAAATAGTGTACTGGGGCATGACCAGTACTCCTGACTTCAGGAGTAGGCATGGGTTTAAACAGCAAGCATAACTGAAAAGAAAGAATAATTAAAGACATAAAAATAATTGCTGAACTGGAAGAAAGACACATGAATTTACAAAGTTTAATTATCCCAGGCTGACAGAAGAATGAATTTCCCCTGGAAAAAAAACAAAACAAAACAAAAACCAAACAACAACAACCAAAACCAACCAAAATACCAGAACTCAACTGATCTAATTCCACTGAGTGTCTGCTGGTATTCTAATACACTGTCACATGGGAAATGCTTAATACAGCTCAGGAAGGTAGAAGAAAGAAATGGGATCAAAAATTATACCAGGCTTTCAACAGCAAGTTGGTAAAACAGATCATATTGTAAAGGAAACCACTGGGCTGAAGTACATTGCTAGAGTTTATCAAAGATCAGACTTGATTTCATTTAATTAAATATTTTCTTCTGAGACTTAGCAAATACTGTATTTTTTCCAATGGCCTTTTCTAGAGACACAAGCAGTCTGTAATTGTCAGCACAATGCAGAACTAGAGTATCACAAAGAAATAAAAGGTGACCTTGAGAAGTAAGTAGGAATGTGTTGAACATTAATACTTTGAAGGGCTCTATCACTCGGGGATCAAAAATGCTTTTTGCTGATTCTGAAACAACAGATGGGAATGGCTTGGGGGGAAGCCTACTATAGTGGTATGATGTTAGATGAGTGTGAACCACTGCTGTGACACAGCCATGAGAAGAGCAAATACGTGAAGCTAGCAAATTATGAATATTGGTGTCTCACACTGTGAGATCCAATCTGAAACACTGTGGACATTCCTGGGCATCCCCTGACAAGGAGGATTAATTGAAACAGGAGCAAATGAGACAATCATCAGACTAATGGAGACTATCCTACAGGAGGGGCAGGCGCCTGCTTAGGAGGGAAGAGAAAAGGAATACAAAGGTTTCTAAAAATACATCAAGAAAGGATAAACACTAGCAGAAGAAAAATATCTATATAAGGGAAAGTGGCATAAGATGGAAATCTAAACTAGTTGCAAACAGCATTAATGTAGATGACAGAATTTGGCTTTTATGGCTCAGAAGACCAAGACTGGCACATCATCCCAGTAGTAGCACTGTAACAAGAAAATTGGCTGGTATACATGAGGTAGGGTCCCTGCAAAGAAGGACTGCACCCAACAGGGTTGCCTGAGCAGCAGGACACTGCGCTTTGTGGTCCTGTGTGTTCCTGGAGGAGGAGGCAGGCTCCTGTTTCTGGTGTCATGAACATTACAAGAGTTCCTATATGTGAGCAGTCAGCTGGTTTAACCAGAGCTCTGTAGGTCTCCCTAGACCTTGAATTAAATGCTCTATGTGTGAAAATCCATAAGTGTTCACCTTCTGCAGCCAGCAGCACCTCTCACTCCTGTTCTGCCTTAGCAGTACAATTCATTCCTTCCATTTGAAAGAGATGCTCTCCATGTCAATTGGCTGTTATGCTTTATGCATTGTTATTATATTTTTGCGTGATTATACTATATCACTGCTGGACATGAACCACTGACACCGTTCCGCAGTGGGACAACACATACTGTGCTCCCTTTTTTGGGACTTCTCGTTCTCTTGACTGCCAGGAACATGTATTCCCTTATAGACTGCACAGTACCACCTTCTTGCAGGGAAAGATTATCTGTAACTTACAGGAAAATCATAGTTCCCCAGGACATGCATTATATAATAAAGCTATAAGCTGTGCATAACTTTATGATGTATTTTTCTTGTAACAGTGAATGTCTTCAGTAGTACAGTGAGTGAATTACACTAAAACCAGTCTAAAGTTAGTGTCTACAGTGGATTAGGTGCTACCATCATTTTATCATAGACATGTGATTAGGAGAACTGTTTTGTTTAAAAGTTACAAAATCTTTTTGAAGTCTAAGCTTGGATGAAACTAATCTACACAGGAAGCAAATATTTTTCTTTCTTTATATGTCACTGCTGTTCTTCCATTTCAGCTCCCTAAGAGTTTGTGCATTTTAATGCAAATAAAAACATATCAGGGCTGATGGGAACTGTGTAGCTGTGAATTCCTCATCTTGCACAGTGATGGATGTATCCAAAAGCCTTGGGTTTGCTCTAGTGCCCACTCCAGAGCGCAGGACCTTAAGAGTCAGATATTCTTCATGTTTCACAATAACTGCAGGTGTGTGAATAACTTGAGATTCACTGGGCCCAAGATTTAAGAAAACAAGAAGAGAAAACGAATACTTGTTGCAGAGAATATAGGACATGAAAGGAAGCAGAGGAATCACAACTAGAAATCTTGGATAGCAGCTAAAGGAAAAGTAGAGAAAAAGAAGAGTAAAGAAATGAGAAAGCTGATTGAGAAAGATGTGAAGTACTCACTCAGCTAGCACTCATCCAGGAGCTGGACAAGAGGAGAAACAGAAGATACAAAATGACAGAAGATTTCAGAAGCAGTTTGCTGATCATGCAAAGCAAGTGCTAAACTTAGAGCACACCTAGGTGCATTCAGGAACATGGAATCATAGAATAATGGTATAATGTAGGATGGAAAAACCCTTAAGATTATTGAGCCAAACCATTAACTTGGCACTGCCAAGTCCACCACTAAACCATGTTCCCAAATGCCACATCTACGTGTCTTTAAAATACCTCCAGGGATGGTACCTCCACCACTTCCCTGTGTAGCCTGTTCTGATGCTTGATAACCCTTTCTGGGAAAAATGTTTCATAATAAAAACCTCCCTTGACACGACTTGAGGCCATTTCCTCTGGGAGAAGAGACCAAGCCCACCTGGCTCCAACTACCTGAGAGGAGCTCAGGTAGTTGTAAAGAGCAATAGGGTCCCCTCTGAGCCTCCTTTTCTCCAGGCTAAACACCCCCAGCTCCCTCAGCTGCTCCTCACAGGACTTGTGCCCCAGACCCTTCGCCAGCTCCACTGCCCTTCTCTGGACATGGTACAGCACCTCAATGTCCTTCCAGAATTGAGGGGCTCAGAACTGGACACAGCACTTGAGGTGTGTCCTCACAGTGCCGAGTACAGGGGAACAATCACTGCCCTGGTCCTGCTGACCACGCTGTTGCTGATACAGGCCAGGATGCCATTGGCCTTCTTGGCCACCTAGGCACAGTGCTGGATAACAGGTTAAAATTAAATGCAAATCTAATTTCTTTTTTGATCCCATCCTAAAGCAGGAGTCAATTAAGAATAGATTCAGAATATCTGTTTTGGGGAATTTCTTTATCTAATTGAAATAGAACACCAAGAAATTTTCACAAAGTAAATGAAAATGCTGAAAACCCATTTTCTGTCCATTAGAATATTTTGCATTGACTTTTGCATTTTCACTAAGTAAAAAACTCAAATATTTTGAAAAATACTATCCTGAAGTAAAAGAAAAACACTGCATTTTTAAAACTGACTGTTGAAATTTAAACAAACAAACAAACAAACAAACAAAAAAACCCCAAATAACCAAACCAATTGAAATATTTCATCTCCCTGAGAGGCTTCTGGAGGTTTTCCTTTTCCAAAATAAAATGCTTCTGACACACTCATGTTTCTATAGAAACCTTCAGTTTTAACATGAATGACATTGTTTAACTGAAAAAACAGTGTTCCACTGGAAAAAAAATTAACTAATTCTTGCATGGTCATTCACATCCTTTTCTTTATTGCCAGTATCTTTTTCCAGCTTTGGTTAGCCCCCCTACCAAAAAAGCTCTGTTCACTAGAAAAAGGAGCAGAGAGAACATATCTTCTGCTGCTCTGCACATTGCTGTGTGTACCCTCTGCTTTGTCACACTAACCCTTTCTCCACCAAGGCGCTGCAGAATACAGGTTTTCAGGGCAGCTTCCACCTCCCTCTCTGCAGGAGTAGTACAATGGGACAGGATCAAACCAGAGACCCCATCCTCACACCCTCGCTGTGGGCAGTGGAAGTAGCCCAGCTGGAGCAGGCAGGCTCTGGTCCTCAATAAACACAGTGTGATTTGTTGTGCTTCATATTTGACTGTCCTGTTCCCTCCCTTAGGTCTCTCAGAGTTGAGTAATACTGAATAAGTGCTGATAACTGACAAAGGAATTCTGTGTGCAAACAACACTGGCAATGCAGGCTCGAGGTGGGTTGAGCAATTGTTTAAATTCTTCTGCACTGAGGATGATTTCTGGGGAGGAATGGCCAAGGTGGTTAAGTGCAAGCTCTGTACACAAGTATGTCAGAAAAAGTGGTATTGCACATAGTAGGTCTAGGTTTCTAGTGCTCCAAATGCATCATTAATTTCACATCATCCCAAGACAGGTGGCTTCACAGCTCTGGCAGCACTGGTGCTGGGCCCTACGAAGATTTATTACTGTTACTTGAATTTGTTAACAGAGCACTTGGGCTGTGGTGGAGGACAGGGTCATTCCAGTAAATGCAATGGAAAAGTCATCCATAGCGCAGAACCACGTGCATCCTGAGGAACTTAGGGAGGGAGGGGGACCATGCCCACTGAGTGTCCCCATGTGACTCTTGAATGATCTTTAACTCTGCATTGAAAGCAGGAGCTTGTTTTAAAATGTCTGTTATGGAAAAGTTAAACACAGCTAAACAACACTCGGAGCTCAGCTACTATTTGGCTTCAGATTATGATGATATTAGGAGGGGGGTCAGGACTGGGGTGGGATGTCCCTCTAGCTCGGTACACAACTCAGCACAGGGGGGAGCCATCCCATGAACTGCCCCAGCTCCAGCATGGGATGGACAGTGGGTGTCTGTCCTGACAAAAGGAGAGTGGCTACCATGCAAATCTCACTGAGTGGAAAGAACAAATGCTATGACGTAGCTCCTTGCCCGAGCTTGGCTGGATGGCACAAACACTGCCCTTGAAAACCTTCCTGGAACTGCTGCTGGTATGGTTGAACAGTGGCAGGAACTGCTGTGGAGATGACAAACCCTGGCAGAAATATTTATGGGTCTGTAGCTGCTTAAGACCAAAAGAGCTGTTCAGTAATCAACTAGTGGTTCTATCTAACAATGTGAGCAGAAGGGTCTCTTATCCCTCAAATAGTTTAAAATTATCAGGTACTTTCTCTGCCAAAAGAAATCTTTAAAGCTTTGCAGTATTTATGCCTTATAATTGTCATGTTTGTTTAGCATTTTTCCTTGAATCCATGTTTTGAAGAGAAACCCAAGAAACCCATCTGAATAAAGAAAAGCTTCATAAAACACCATGTCATGACAAGCAATGTCACCACACAAGGATCAGTGTCACACCACAGGCACTCCTTTGTGTCAGTGCTGTCTCTTCTCCAAGCACCAGAGATACCACTCCCACCAGAGCTTTTGATTTTTGCAGAGCTCACAGGGTCACATGCCATGGAACCGTCCCTGGTCTGTGCCTTGGGGATGCTACAACCCAATTAGAATGAGTTATGTCTTTTTTGTCACTGATGGCCTCCTCTAAGAAGTGCTGGGCACCTGCACAATGGGAAGGGGTCAGTAGTTTTCCCTAACTATCCCCAAAGCAGGGAAGGAGCAGAAGTTGTTAGGACTTAAATGGGGCTGTTTCAGCGGTAGTATTCCTCTAGCTCCAGATAGGGCATAAACACACCCATGAAAGGCACACCATCAACACCAGGGAGGCAGAGCTTGAGGTTTTACAGACCGACAGGGAGACCTCAGCAGACAAAACTGGGCTTTAGTGTCTGAACCTGATTTCAAGTCTGAACCATGTGTGTGTTGCCATCACTTGCAATGACACGGCAGCAGTACAGCACAGAGGTAAAGCCTAGAGGGTTTTTTTGCACTCAGAACTGCTGGCAGGAATATTCAGCAGAGGAAGGCAGAGAGGCTGTTCTGCAAATCCTTCTCTTTACGTGTTTCTTTTCTTTGTGTCAATGGACATGTTCATCACTGTTTATCCTGGCACTGGTCAGCAGCAGCAGCAAAGCCAGAGGTCTTTTTTGTTTGTAATCTCTGCTGAGCAGATGAATCATTGCTGTGCACCATCAGATCATTTCTGATTTATAACACTCTTCTCATGTCATTACAAAAATCCAGCCTTGAGTGGAGTAAATTAATTTATATTTTGTCTTGTCTTCATGTTCCTTTTGATATTTAGGATGTGATTTCCACAGGAAAACAGTAATACTGATCTGTGCTTGGAGACAGCATCAGGTCGTAGGCTGTGTCCAGCACTGCACTTTCTGGACACCAGCCACCATTTCATAGATGAGCTCCATTGAAACAGGCCTCTTTTAGTTGTCTAGGTCACATACTGTCACCACTGGCTTGCTGCTTCATCGTTCTGAAAAAGTGAGATAGCTCTGAAAAGTTTATTATGCCCAATTCTGTTTGGCTAATGTCAAGTTTAAAGCTTTCCTGGCCTTTTTTTAATGATTTCTCCTGGGCACTTGGTACCCAAACTGCACTGCAATGTGCATCAGCTCAGCAGCTGCCCTCAAATCAGGAGATGGCTGTGTCTCAGAGGTGCTGTGCTTTAAGCATTCATCATACAAAAATCTCCAGGGGATGCACTAAAATGAAAAGCATGTGTAGTTATCCATGTATTGTCCAATCATACCAGCCCCAAAGAGAACAAGGAACCTGAGGGTCACCAAGATCAACAAGGACCTTCCCCAGAATTAGCAATGAGGCTGAAATTGTATTTGCCCACCATGTGTGCAGTGTGTACAATGGAAAGTACTCTCCATAGGAGCTCCAAACAAGGGGAAATTATATTATTGCTGGGATTAACCCAACAAGCATAAAATAGCTCATTCTCTGGTGTGAGTCTTCTAAGATATCACACTACAGTTTCTGCTGTCTTTCTAGTTTGCTTTTTTATTCATGGAACTTCTTGTATCAGCTGTGAATGTCCTTGGCTCAGTGTAATAGTAAGGAGTAATTTTCAACATGCAGCTGGTAGAAAAATAACAGAGGGAACAACAGGCGGCCAGAACTGTCATGTTCTAAAGCTAAGTAGAAAACAGCCAGTGGGACAGCAAACCTCACTGGTGTCCAAATACAGACACTGATACTGGCACTAAGGGTATTTTGTGCCCCTGCTCTGAGCTCCCAGGGACTAACACAGATGGCTGTATGTGTTGGTGCAGTACATCTCCCTCCCATCCGTGCCTCCCTCAGGCCCCCGGGGTCTCACAGCAGGATTAAAGGGCAGTAATCCCATGATGCTATCCTAAGTTATCCCAGCCATCAGGGTGGCATTGAAGCTGTACACGCTGAGTACCGGTTTCTGTGAGTGTGATGTATATGTGAAAAAATGTATTTCCCAGTTACTTCTCCACTGACTGAAACATCCTATGTCATCTACCAGGTCTGGGCTTCTTGGGACTGATCTAGAGACCCTTCTTCTTGCAAAATCTTTTGCTAAGCAGTTCAGCCTTTTGTCCAGCACCATGGCCTCTGTTCACAGGACATGGCAGTTTAGAGAGATTTGCTTGATGATCTTCACTCATAGTTGTAACTCCACAATTTTCCATTAAAGACAAGATAAATATTTTGAGTGTGACTGATTTTGAACAGAGAAAAACAACCCCCTAAGAAAATGATGTATGTAAATACTTTTGTAAACAAAATGTGTTCTGGAATTTAATTGAGGGTTTGCATGCACATACTAGTGTCAAGCTTAATTTATTGTGATTTGTTGCTTGAAAAAACATGTGAGAAGCATCTTCCTGCATGTTAGTGATTATTTAAAAGGGAGGACTTAGTTAGTAGGGCATTGAGCCTTAGATCACTACAGGCCAGGGAAAATAAATCCCTTCACTTGTGTCCCTCTGCTTTTCTTTCTACCTCTTCAGGTCTACTTAAAATAGGAGCTTGTGGCTTAGGCAATGCCTAAATTCATGTTTGTACCAAGCCTGTTGCAATGCTGCCCGAGATGTGCCTGGGGATGCTACTGTACCTCAGTGTTTTATCATAACTTTATTGATAATTCTGTATATTTCAAAAGGGGCTATCAATATGGTTGAGATAAATTTTATGATTCAGCCACTGCTTTGTCATTATTGATGAAAGTCACACCTACTCCTGCACCAGATTGTGGTGGAACAGGAACAAGGCAGTTTTCTGCCCTGGCTCTCTGGGACCATGGTAGGGCTGTAGAAAGCAGAGAGCTTCTCCTTTCCTGTGTCTCAGACAGCAGAAGATATAATCTTGGCAAGTGGTGTATCCATCACCGTATACCAGACCTTTCATTCTGTTTGAGTTGAAGTCCTGAGCAATTCCAAGGCAAGCTAGAAAAGTCAGACAGTGCAATCTCCTTTTCAACTCTAGGACTTTGTGCCACTGTGTGCCTCCAAGGAAAGACCAGTAGGGCAGTCAGGCTAGTGAAGGACTTTATCTTTCATCCCAGAATCAAGTACCATGTCTCTGAAAAATGAACTGGTTTATGGAGTCTTGTAAAGCCCAAATCTATAGGAAAGAAATCTCTCAATGCATTGAGCCCTGTGGCCAGTTTGCTGCTACTCTGGATTCTTTCCTGGGGTTGCACCATTCCCATGTGTCACTGGGCCCTCTTGGCACAAGTCATGCCTCATCCCACAGCAAATCATGCACAAGTCCCCTGTGTCTTGTGTCTGGGACTTGTCCCACCACCCGCATTTACTCTGCCCAGTGCAGGTCATGCTGAGTTTTCACCCTGGAGAGGAGCCAGTGGAAAGGACATGATAATTAAGCTGTTCCCTCTGGCAAAAGCACTGTTGCAATGACTCTTTGCTTGCTTCTCCCCACTGTCGTGTCTGTTCATTTACCAACTCCTTTCTCAGGGTCTGGTAGGGGATCCCAGGCCAGCACCCTTCTCTGGGCAGCTGTCCTCCCACGTGCCTGCCCTCAGTGCCTCCCCAGTGCCTCTGGCACACGGCCATGCTTCCTTCCTCCTGGGGACATGCTGTGGCCGAGGTGAAAAGTGGCTGAGGTGAAAAGTGTGAGTGAAATCCTTGTTAATATTTTGGGAGTACATTACTGAATGTGTTTGTACATAAACTCTTGGAGGTTCACCAAGTTAACTCTATGTCATGATGAATACAACCACTTGTGGGACTACTGCTTCATTTCACAGATAAGATCGCTATTTGCTAGTGAGCCTTCTTCTGATTTGGGTTTTTTTCTTGCTACATGTACTTATTCTATGTATTTATTCTGGATCTGTTTGTAATGTTGCTTCATTTTGCCTTGTGAGGAGGTAAACAGAGTTACAGACTCCAGTTCTGTGTTTCCTTGCCTACAGCTCAGGGACACTTGTAAATGACACTGCACAGCTGAGCCAGGTCAGAATCCAAAGCTCTGTATTTTGACATTGCTCAACCATGCAGATTTGGCCATGTGTTTAGGGAAGAGACCCTTTCTCTTAAGTCACTAAATACCATCAAACACGTGTTGAGCAGTTATGGCACTCCCCAGGCAGGCCTGCCAGGCCGAGGGCCTGAAGGAGAGCCACACAAGAACACACACAGACGCAGCAGGAGAGAGAGCAGGAAGAGAGAGGGCAGAGCCCTCCGACTTTATTTATATGTTTTCACACATCACCGTGGATTGGAGGTAGAAATCACCACCTCCTATAATCCACTTGGTCAAAGTATTTGTCAATCATATTTCTCCATCCGGTATACCGGAATTCGTAAACACAGATACAATTTAGGAAAACATAGATAATAGAGAGAAAACAAGTCATGGCCATGACAGAAAAAATCTCACAAGAAAACACTGAACACTGCAAGTCAGGGCAACAAGCAGTGACATTGAAAAAATCCCCACAAAATCTGTGTCTGTGACTTCTGTGAACAGTAACAAAAAAGATCTCTAACTCCCACAAAGAAAAGAAAAGAACCTCACTGGAAGAGAAGTCATCTCCATACTACCTAATGTGTGGAAACAAAAACATCCAGAAGATTATTGTAAAAGCAGGCTCAGGTAAGTACATTCTGTCTTATTTTGTGCTTTTGCCAACCAAACTAGTGTGTTCTCATATTTTCACAAAGGACAATAAGGAAACAATGGCTTCTTCAAAGGAGAAGTTTTCTGTCATTCAGATCTCCTTGGTCACAAAAAGGAAATATTTGCCAATATATAATGAAATACTGGCTGAATGTTATCAACTAGTTTTGTGGTGTCTAACAAATCCATAGTGCCTCACTTTATCAATCAGCCAATCCCATTTAAATTGTCTGGCCACACTAGAGAGAAATGAAAGGCAGCAGCAGGTGGTATATCTGCTTAAGCATCATGCTGTCAGGCTGTAAGGGCTAAGGAGTCTGGAGAGCTGTGGGAAGGAGGTGGGAGCAGCCATGAGACGCTGAGCTCTCCCTACTATATTAGGTAACAAGGAAGTGGAGAAAGCTGTGCAGGATTACGAGTAGGATGAATAACGGTATGCTTCTCTCTCGCCCTCTTCACTATATTTCTCTGTTGTACATATCCAAGCAATTTATGGCTATGATTTAAATTATTTTTGGAAAGTGATGGTTAGCTAAATGTTGGTGACAATAATAGCACATCTGATATATCATTGCTCCTCTTACAGCTGAGGCTGGTATTGAACAGAAGGTTCAATCTCTCTCTGATCACTGTGAAGAAGAATTAGTGAACTCAGCTGTGGCATCCTGAATCTACATTTTAACAATACAGATGTCTATGGCTGAAAGTCACTGCCCCCATCAAAACCAGCATACCCATAGGAAGAGACACCAAAGAGCAAAGGAGGATGGGAAATCAGTTATTCTCTAACCCTTAGAAACTAATCTTGCTTCAAATAATTTACAGTACAGGCAAAGTTGGAGGTACCACAGCACCCAGATGGGCCTAGAAAGAATGATGACTGGCTCTTGTTGCCATCAACCTCATCCTTGTCTTTGCAACCTTCCTAAAATCTGCATGTCACCAGCAGCACATCGGCTACAAGAAGTAGCTGGTTAGTAACTTATTGATCATAATTTTTATTATTTTTATCATTAAAACACTATTTTAATAATGGTGATTGAACATCTGCTGTGGAGAGGAACACAACATGTGATGTCACTTTACCTCCTCACTGCTAACACCAGACAACACTACTCAAACAGGGAATACTCATGTCTCTAGACAATGGCAATGTTACCATGGAAATATTGGTAGGAAACAGAGATATCAATCTTGTGAAATAGTAGGTCCCTTTTCAAATGCGTAATATTTTCCCAAGGTCTCCATATTTGGAACAATACTTATTTTTTCCTACATGCAACATTAAAATGAGTGATAATGTTCTTGAGTCATCAGCTGCATCAAAGCTTGCAATTTGCAATTTTGGAATTAGCATTTATCTTACTCATCCTATTAATCTTATTTTGGAGCTCTCTAGCAAGACTTAGACTTAATTCTTAAACTTGTTCATACATTAGATATTAAAATGAACACATTATAAGCTGTGATATAGTTGTTTAATGACATAATTTGTTGTTTTAATAGCAAATTAACAGCAAAACTGTTAATTTGCTATTAAACAAAACATCAGAACTAACAACAAATACCTTAGCAGTTGGATGCAGAAAATACTGTGAAAGGGCAGGGTAATCCAAAATAGTTTTTTTCTACACAAAAAAGGTGTTGTGTCAAATTTGAGAAGATCATAATATCTAGCCTTGTTCAGTGTTTTTCTGTATTAAAGGACTTTTCTAATGTGTTACACAAAACTGTTAAATCTTTGAGGATATTAAATTCTAATTTTCATGGGTTATTATGCACTACAGATTCAGAGCTGGACTCAACATCTGGTTACAATGGTAACTTTTGTAAAGGTCTTTTAGATCAATAACATTAACTTTCCAAAACACATAATGCAAACAAAACACACAAGCACTACAGAGGTGGCTTGGCTTTTACATAGTCCTAGTAGGCAGAATTCCCTCTAATTCAATGAAATTTCTACTGCAGAACTGAAGACAATGAGAATTTTGAGTGAAATGAGACTATGGGATGTGGACCATGGTAGTTAGAGTTATATTTCTTGTCTTTTTGATCCTGTCTTTCATCTATCTGTGTTTTTCTAAAATAATGAAAAATGTTAAGCAGCATGCAACCTCTCATAGGCAGGGTGTCTGAAATGTAAATACCTTTTCCAAGCAATCAGGATAGATTTTTTTAATTCTACCTTCTCAGTTTTAATTTGATGTGCAAAGTATATCAAAATAATCACAGATTACAGATGGAACATTGAATTCTGTCAATTTATTTCAATGATGGCTTTGTGAATTTTCCTTACATTCATTAATGACATTTTGTTAGCTAAAATGGTGTATACAAGGAAAATGTCATGAATAGTCAACATATATCCATCTGCATGTGTGTAGTTGGACATACTGTCACCAAAGTCACTCAAGCACATGTCTCTGACATGCTCTTCAGTTTTGGTGCCTTTGAATTTTCAGCATCAGACGTTACATTCCCAGTCTTTTCCAGATGTGTCTAAAATTAAGTGTTTTTCGAGATTTACGGATTCTATGATTTGATATAAAGGAGTTTACATTACCTTGCAAAAATAGAGTGATCTAAAAACCAGCAATATTTGCAAAAAATACTAAATTTTGTGAGAGAAAGAGCATGGGTGGATATAGCCCTTTTATAAGTTATTTTTAGCACAAGTGTTTTCTAACTGCTAGGCTTTAAAGGGAATTTCTGCTAGAAAAATAATTCCAAGAGCAGACATTTGACCCATCCTTGTGTTTGTAAATACAGAGATTACCATAAAATGTTCTTGTTTATCAAACAATCACATCTTCCTGAGAGCTGTTTGACTTTCTTTTAATTCTGCAATGGCTCAGTGTTCACTAGCTGGGAAGAGTTTAAACTCATCTCTTCTGTTTTACAGTACTCAAGGAGCCAAGCCATGTCAGGTGGTGACAGGAATCTTCTCCAGACCTCCTCAAGTAAATGACATCTCTCCTGCTACCTGACTTCCCCCTTTTAATTTTCCATGTGTATAGCTGTTACAGGGAATGTGAAAATTAGAAAGCAATGCAAAATCCCCAACCCAAACCTCTCCTGTGAAGAGGAATTTTTCCAACCTTCCAGCCACATCTAAAGCAGATCTGCCTGGCCCTGCTGGACCTGCATCCCAGTGTCATCCACAGCACTAGTCAGTCAATTTTTGTAAATGCCTTATGCCATTATATTGTCCCTGACCTGTGCTCCTATGAGACACACACCATGGCTGTGACCCACATGGGGAGCTCCCCAGTGCCTTTGGAAAAGTCACTCTCATCCTCCTTCCATCACACTATGTTCAAGTGAATCCCACTGTATAAAACCTACATCTTCTTCTTTCCTATTTCTGTACATCTGGAGGACAGAATGTGCTGTCTATATTTAGTGAAAAAATAAATCGGTCCACATTGTGCTCCATTTAAAACTATGGAGAGTTTTGTTCCTGTTTTTAACATGGAGAGGATAGTGCCACTTTTTTCTCCCTGGGCTGGAGCTGCAATTGCTGCGCTGCTGCCCTTGAAGCCCCACCACTAAGTCAAAGCCTATAAATCAGAGGGCTTTGTGCACTAGCAAACACATGCCAATGGGCACTACAGGAAACATTTCTGAGAAGTCACAAGATCGAAGAAAATAAAAATAATCTAAATTACTGCCAGTTATATCAAATTATTATCAAGAAATAAAAGGGAGTGTGTTGTTATGCTGCTGGGATGTTTTCTGGTGTTGTTTATATTTAACCTACTTAAATAAACTGCAATGGCTGTTCTGTGAACAAAAAATTGATTGAAAGTTTCCATTTGATTAAATAAGGAGAAGAAATTACCCTGTGGCTAGTCTGTACATTCACTGATCAACAATGAAATCTCAATGGAAACTAGTGACCTGCCATTGTCAACACACAACCGATTTGAACAGAGCTTGAAGGGGGCAGTCACGCAAGCACCACTTTGGACATTTATTTAACACCACTTTCAAGTACAGCTCTCTGTCCAGCTCATGCTGTTTTCCG
>VYZT01040188.1:1980-22107 GCA_013400735.1 Pomatostomus ruficeps
CGCCCTTGACTCTGACTCTGTGAGCCAGATTCCAGAAATGTGGTCCAAACTACACTAGCAAACACAGGCAAAGTATAGACCCTCCCTGTTGAGATTAAATTAAGCTGAAATATTTCTCACTCTCCTCAGACAAAAACTGAAAAGACCTGAAGCCACCAGCACTTACTGAAATTCAAGTACCTCTCAAAGCCTGGCATGTGAGCCTCAGCAGGTTATCATCAACATTTGAAAGGCGAACCAATGTAACTCAGTTCAGGCTTCACATCTGCTATTTTGTTCGTTGAATGTCCCCCAGGTCTGGCATTATTTACTTACCTGTATTCTCTGTCAGCTGGAACTCCTGGGGGATCTTAGGGATTCTCCACTCCCAAATATGGTCACTGCTAAATGTTTTTCCAGCAATGATCAACTGAAACGCACACCTTTTGTGTCTGGCTATTCTGTGAGAGATCAGCTAGGAAAACACCTGTGAATTCCTTTCATATAAGAATGAATTTGATTCTGGAGCTACTCTTCTACTGGGAAAGTAACAACAAATCAGCATGAAATTTTTAAATTATAATTTATAAAATTTAAGATATCTCACATGCTCAAACTAAAATATGATCAAGATCTACAGTCAGACTTTAGATACCTGGAAGATGATGAAGCTCACTCTTTTCTACCCGAGTTATTTTTAATAATGTAGTTGTATAGCTCTTATTAGGTAAGTTTTTATTAGGCTCTCTGGGGAGAGTAGCTAGCCAGCTATGTTGCACTTGTAGTTCATAAAGTTGAAAGAAGAGTGTTATGACTCCAAATAAACTACCCAGATAAAGATGAGAATGGCTAGCCTGATTCAGAGAGTAACTTGTGACTTTGCCATTGCATCATACAGCAGAGGATTTATCCAGAACTGATGATGGGTGCCCCACCATGCCTGGCAACACTGCTGGTCATTCACATTGTCTCCTCAGAGATCCAGAGCTCATACTTCAGAGTAAAATAAACAAAACAAAACAAAAAACAGAGAGCCATGAGTGAGATTTTAAAAAGCATATTCTAGAACTGCCATTGAAATAGATGTACAGCTTATAATGGTATCAGTGGGAGAAGAGAGATCTTGAAATTCAGTTGGCCAGAATTGTATTAAAGTTTCAGTGCGTTTAAGTGCATCCCAGATTTCTATTTCATATCAGGTAGATGATTCTGAAGAGCTGAAGCCAACAAATTGAATCACAGAATGACTAAGGTTGAAAATGTCCTCTAAGATTACTGAATCCAGCTGTTACTCCAGCACCACCATGTCCCCACGTGTCACATCGCCACATTTTTTTAACACTTGCAGGGATGGTGAGTCCACCATTTCCCTTGGCAACCTGCAGCAATACAGGAAGCATTGGCAAGGACTTGAGTTGACTTTGGGCTTATCCAGCTGTCTGAACATGGGCTGAATGTTTTGTAAGCCTCCACCCTATCACTGTAGCATCTTGTCCTACTGTAAATACATGGACTTTCTCATTTCTTTTACTGTCTGAGGTTATGTTTAATCATCATTTCTTATTTGTCATTCTTTAAATAGATTTTACAGAATCAATTAGTTTTAAGTAAGCCAAATATACTTTTCTTTAATTATGTTCTCCTCATACATGCTAGGTTTTATTTTTAAAAAAGGATCAATGTAAAAAGTGTAAGGAAATCTGTGCAGTTACATGTAATAAGTATATATACATTTACTTTTTGTGTTTCTTATTGCTATGTTTATAATGCTGAGAGGAAAATACTGCTGTAATGTTACGAGCACAAAAACCATAAGGCTCTTACATATTTTCATGTATGTTGCATATTCAAGGCCAGTAGCTACCAGTACGACCACAACCATCATGCAGTAGTCAGAGGCCATATCTTTCACTGTAAGCTCATGGGGTTAATTCTAAGAATGCTAGAAAAAAAAGTGGCTGTGCTGTCTTGTAATGTGGAAGAGATAAAACACAAGTGCTATCAAGTTTTTTTTCTCCCATATATTCCAAAACCACACCATGCTTTGTATCTACCTGTAGGTTTGTTCAGAGGCACTGGATTCAGTTATTGGTATCAAAAAGCAAATAGCCTACTATGTCTAACCATTATGATTTTTCTTATTATAATACATAGGAGCACTGTAAGACAAACTTCTATACAGATGTGCCCTCCTAGGCAGCCCCTGCTTTTTTAAGCAGTCTGTTGATTCAACACAGTAACGTCTCAGCTCGTTTTGCATTATGTCTTAAAGTTTTGAAAAGGTTGCTTTTGACATATACTTCTTTAAACTAGATCCAAATGTCAGTGCTAGGCTTAAAAATATTGGCCTCTCTTCAGACAGGTATGCTTTATCACAGTTTATTTTAGAAAATAAATGATAGAAAAGACCTATGATATCATCTTGTCTCACCTCATGAGCATAGGGTTGTTCTCTATGATGTATGTCAGGCAGCTTTATTCTTTCTAGTTTAAATGACTCTCAGGCTTTCATCAAACTCTTTTACAGTCTAATTTATCTTACTATCATGACATCTATCCAGGTATTCAGTCTACATTTTACTATGCTGTGTTTCATCCCACAGTTTTGAATTGTTGTCCTTCTTTCTAAGTAAAGAACCAGCATTTCTTTGGGTTCTGTTTTCTTAGGAAGCGCAAAGAATTCTGGACTTAAGTAGACAGAAAATGTAAGTGGGCCTCAAGTGCATCCAATTGAAACTCTCTCAAACAATAACAGTGCTCACCATAATACAAACATCTCCAGCTCAGAACTATTCAGAGGAAGAAGTAAGTTAGCTTTTTTCTAATAGTTTTTTTCAAATTGAGCTTTCTCATTGTAATTTTCTGGTTTGGTTTGGTTCAGTTCGGTTTGGTTTGGTTTGAACTGCAGTCTGCATACATCTTTCATTCTAATTCAACAGGTACATTTGAATAACAGTTGAATAAACATAATTACTTCTATAAAAGGATGTCTGTTGTGCAGTTTTCCTAATAATGTCTTTTTTAATTGACTGGTTTAAAAGCATGTCTATGCTAACACTCATGTTTGCACTGTCATATACTCCACAGCATCCTACCTCTGATCCTGGTCTCACACAGTCACTTGTCCTCCAAAGCATTCTGCTTCATGCACCGACATGCCCTTCAGAAAAAATCTTTAAAAAAACCCACCTAATTAACAAGAAGTGTTATCTAACTAATCTCCTTAGAGAGCATAATCCTGATTAAAATGTCCAGGCAGCCACTATTTAATGGGATGAGTAAAAATGTGGATCTAAAGAAAATCCATGGTTTTAATTGTTCTCAGGTAGTAAAATATTGGGCTTTAATTTTGAAAGCTTTTTATAAATAGCATTAACTAAAAAGAAACAGGAGACTTCACAATAGTTTTTCATTAACTGCACCACCAGTAGCTTTTCAAATAAGCATATTATGTATCACAACAGACATCAAGGGTACATATATATTAGGCTGGGCACTATATATGTCTGTGTAAATGTGTATGGGGATGCTGTTTACAGATATTTGTACATACAGATATGTGGACTTGGCTGTTGTGCTGCTGTGTTTATGGGATGCTTAGCACCCAAAAGGAAGAAATGCAGATGGGAACATCAAATTTGTTGCATTTTTTGTATAAGTAGAACTAATACTTGAGGAGTGCTGTGCCCCATGAAACAACAGCTATACCTATTCCCTTCTCCTCTTGTCATGCTGGCTTTGCTTGGTTTGGCATTGTGAATATACATATTCTACTACACAGTGTGTGGCCCAGGCACTGCTGGGGTGGTATTTCCTCCATCTCTGATGATAACTCTGAAATGCTGTAGTCCCTGCTCAAAGAAAACTTGACAGCAGATTGCAACAGAAATGGCCTTACTCTAAGCTAGAGTTTGCCAGTGTTTGCTAAGCAATTTTAAGCATGCTAAGCTTTCTAGCCTCTTTACAGTCTAAGAAGGAACTTTTTGGTCTCTCCTCTCTTGAGCACCCTTCTACCAGAAGAAAAGCAAACGTAAGATATTTCTCAGCCTTTCTGGCATCATGACAAATACTACTGGAAGGTATTTTGTACTACAACCAGTAATTTTGTACTAGATTTATTCCAGGAATTTTTTCATAATTTCATTCTGTTTGTTTCATTCACTTTCTTTCATTTCACAGTGCTCAGTTGCAAAGATCTGAGAGAGAACATACATTTGTTTCTACTGGAAGAAATCACCACTTTTCTTTCTTCACTATGGCAGATATCCACCAAACTCAAAACATCTGTACTAGCTACGGGCTTCAGTAACATCTGTATGCATGGAGCCAGAGCCAGAACCTCAGAGGAATGTAGGTCCCTGAGCACGACTGATGGAGTTCCTACACTTGAAAGCACCTGTTGCTCATAGTTGCTAGAGAAGACACTATAGCAGATCCATACTTGTCCTATAAATACTGGAAATCCCATAGTATCTTTGAAGATAAATGTCCCCAGTGCCTCTGTCATCATGTAGCCTTGTTGCAGAATTTTGATGAAGTGATTTCACATGGCCCCACCTGGGCTGAGCCATAAATTTGCCATGAATTATGCAGAGATCAGTACAGCCATGGAGTGGACTGGGGAGGCTGCACAGCTGCTCTCCTTGCATGTGACATGAAGCATGTGCCACTTAGGAGAAGCAAGGACAGTCTCCTGCCCCTCGCCTCACCATCCGCCAGCAAATCCCCTCCTGGATTAAGCAAGTTCAGTAAAAGGTTGTCTGTTATCTGGCTTTATTTCATACAGATTTCTGGGTTTTTTTCCTGTGTCTGATCCCTCTGCAATGTCTTTTTGATGAACTTTTATAATCTGTCTTGGCTTCCCATTAAAGACCAGTAAAGGCCCTTCATTTTGTTTGTGTGAAAATACAATGTGTTTGTGTGTGTCTGTGTCTGCATGTGTGTGGGTTTGAAAATCTCAGTAGGCAAGTGACTGTAAACTATTTACTGTTCATCTTGTTTGAATGATCATCTACGGCCATTATGTATAACAAAATTTACATGCTAAAATGCTTTCTGGAGATTGGAAAGCTCCAGACTTGCTTGCATAGACTTAAATCTCTGCATGGTCAGAATTTTCTGGAAAGATTTATGCATACTTACCTCTTCTGGGTGGAAAAGAAGGCTGGAAAAAATCTCAAAAAATGAGATAATAACAGATAAAATATTATAAGAACAGAATAATAAAAATCAGCTAAAATTTCTCACTCATCCATAGAGATTCATGACATTTTCACAGTCTGCAGACACAACAATTTCATAATCATGCAGCTACTAAGACAGTCATGGATTATAATCAACCTCGCAAGTCACAGTAAACCAGCTGTGAAATAGAAAAAATTATTTGCAAAGGATTTCTTTGCTATTAAGCCAACTTGAATGTTAGCACAAACAAATCAAGCATGCTTTTTCACAAACTTAAAAATATCTGGGCCTATTCCATAACACTCACTTTTTCTAAAAATGAAAGTGCTTGTTATATTTATTTCTATGCAGCCCTATCCACTCCTGGTAACATTATAACAAATAGCTTAGAGACTCCCAAAGTGACTCCAGTTACCTTGGAAAAGAAAGAAGCTATTTAACAGGTAAAAGGGCTATAATTTAAAATAATTCATGAACAGAAACATGCTCAAAGAACTTAAAAATGCTTCTGTCTTAAATCAATCACACAGCAAATGACAAAACCATTTTTTGAGTCTTACATGTTTTTTTCAAGGTTGTTCGAGTTGCTTCACAAAGTGCCTGGAAGGGATGATGGGATGGGTCTGTAGGTTGTTAATTTTAAGGGCTGAGGTTAGTGAAAAGTCAGCCATGACCACCCTTGAGAACTTCCCAGTACACTTTGCCTTCCTGCTGCTGGGAAGATGGCTGGGTGAGACCTGGCTGCACTTGGCAGCTGCTCTCAGTGGCAAGGGCAGAGCATGGTGCAGAGACCTTAGCCAGGATGGGGACATCCTCTCATCCCTGTACCCCACCCACCAGCCAGCAGCAAGCACAGCCAGCAGTCAGAGGGCTGAGTGATAGCCCAAATCAAAAGCACACAGTCTGACAGGAAAAACAGAGTTATTAAGGGCATGGGCAATACTTACTTCCCTGTATAATCTCTGTTGTTGTTCTGAGCTTGCCGTAGACACCTCGTCTAGGTAAAGAGCTTGGGCAAATGCACAAACACAGGTGATTCCACAGCCCCTTCATACAAAAATCACACTTCATCACAGCACAACCCAGGCTGACACTCGGGATGAGGGTAGGCACAGAGGCATGGAAGTTTGACGGGAGGTGGTGGGGAGCTTGCTGGGAGTCCTGGCCAGCTGAGGAGCTGTGCTGGCCTCAGGGTGCTGTGCAGAAATGCAGCTGATGCAGGCACAGACCTCCCCTGCCACCAGACGGCTGCTGGTCCACCTGCAGCCACTGATGTACCCTGGCCAAGCTGGACATGCAGTGGCCTTCCCATTGCTGACAACTTCTGCCATGAAAGCTGTCTTCTCAACCAGCTGAGACCAAGTAACATCATTTTCCCACAAGCTATGTCTCCAAAGAAGCTGTGCATGCTCCCTTAGCCTTCCTAACCAGACTGAAGAACATTTCCCTCTCTCTGAAAAACAGCTGAAGTGGAGCAATTTTGCTAGGAAGGTCTGTGCTTGCCTGACCTATTGTGCCACAGAAAACCTGGCATGAATCACAGCACTGTGCTGCAGCCCAGGCCATGTGGCACAGCGTCCTGTGTGGGTGCTGCATCCCTTTCAGCTGCAGCAGCTCCTCTTGTCCACTCTCATGCCCCTCTTCCTGCATCACATCTATGTGTGTAATCCATTAATCACTTCTTACCAATATATATGGAGGTTTCAGTTACATTTTTAGTGGAAAATTTCCTCTTTGCAATTATTTTTCCCATACATACATGGGGTATATAATGGACAGACACACCAAACTGAACAATGTGAGATTGCATGAGTACGATGCTAGGCTTGAGCTAAAAAATCAGGCTTATCTTTGTGTCAGAGCACAAATCGAGGGGGTTCGTGCCTGTTCATCATATGCAAAATAAACACTCCGAGTATTCAAGTGGTCCCAAAGAGCTTTCAGTTTCTTTTGCCAGTTAAAGTATCCACATATTTTAAGGCCATGCTTCGACTCACTTAGATGGTTGTGTAATCTCAGGAAAAGTCCTCTAAAGTTCAAAAATCATTTCATATAAAAGCCACTTGTCAGCACCAAAATATGTTTTCTAAATTTCTGTTGCACTCTCATTCTAGATATTATAGTGAGAAATGAGAAGGCTTTACAACAGTCCTCCTGCAAATACCCACTCAAGTGTTTAAAACTACATCAGTTCTGTGTACAAACCCTTTGCTTTCTAGGAATAACCAATGAATATTTTTACGATATTATTATATCCAGTAAACTGGAACAGCAGAGCTTGTGCAAGCAGTCTGCAGCAAACCAGAGAAGTCTCCCAGTCTAGTATTTAATCAGTAAGGCCACCTTGCTCCCACAGCCAGGGTATCAAATGACCCAGCACTCAGCTGTCATGGCCCTTTGGAAGCCTTTTGGAAGCCCTCTGCTAGTCCCAGAACTGCTAGCCAGGTGTGTGACTCTGCTATGGCCTTCCAAGTGACCTCTATATTGTACTTGACTGTGGCCACTTTTCCTAAACTCTCTATGTCTTCTCTAGGTAGACTGGAAAATCTTGGGACCTCAAGAGTTTCAGGCTGGGTTTCAGTCCTGCATGACACCATGGGAGCAGAGTGCCTGCTTGGCCCTCCCAGCACCACCATAATTTCCCTATAAGTACAGAAACAATTGTGCAGGTGAAGGGGGTGTCCATAAAGAGGTCTCATAAGTCGGAGCATTTTCATGGCTACATCCAAGCAATAATAAATGCTGCTGCAATCCAGAGTCCTGATGGGTTGCAAATCTGATGCTTGGGCTGTGGTCACAGTGTGAGTTTCTAAAGGATCAGGCTGTTTAGCCCAATGTGCTTTCTTTCTCCTGAGCCTGCCTTTGCCTACTGAGCAGCTTAACTTCAACTTCTGACAGTGAGTGCACTACATATAGCGAGATACCAGTTAAATGTTTGCGTTTTTGTTTGAGTTTCATTGGCATACGTTTAAATTGCCACTTCTGTGTAAGTACAACAATGCCAAACCACAGACTTGCGTGCTCCATTACTACTAATGCACTTGCAACCTTGCAAGCCTGAAGTAAAGGTCATAGTCTTGGGTAAGATATCAATAGGAGTCCCAGGTATGCAGGGAATGTAGGACTAAATCCTTGTGTTATAATTTACAGTTTGTGTGTTACAGACACCTTTTTTCTTTTTGTTTCTCATATCTGGGGCTCCAGCATACCTTGGCAGTGAAATGTAAAATATTGCTAATCAAAGACTTTAATGGACACATACCTTTAATTATCCCAAACACAAAGAAGTAAAAACATGTTAAGCTTTTCCTGTATTTTACCAGTGCAAATCTACTATCACAAAGGTTTTCAGCAAGGCTCTGAAAGCTTATCATTCATAGATGATTAGTCATGCTCTATCCTGTTATTTGATATCTGGAATGGGACTTCATTAATTTGCAGGCATTCTTAATGCACTGCATAATGTCAGAGATTACAGATTTCCCACAAACAAACTTTTCTTCCTCCATTTAAAAGGATTTAAAGGAAAGTAATTTAAATGTTTCTACTTAAGAGCTGCTCCTGCAGGTTCATGGAGCCAAGTGCTGATCCCAGGCCACCACCTTCTGGAACTCTGCAGAAACACAGCATTGCCTTAGAGACTCCACTCTACAAGGGAGACTGAAAAGGACTGGAGACCAGGAAAGTGCTCAGAGAAAATGTCAGTCCCTGCACACTCGGCCTGCAGGTTCCCAGACAGCTGCTGGTGAATGCCATTCAGAGACTGGTTCCCTGGCTAGGAGAACCTTTGATCTGACCTGGAATGGACACTTATTTTTTTATGTTATCATGTAGAATAAACAAATAACAGAATTTTTTAAAAACAAATAAAAAAGTGAGGATTTGCACAGAAATTTCTCTTTACCAGCATAACACCATGAAAGTGACATGCTCCATCGCCAGCTCCCCAGTGCCGCAGGCAGGGTGTGTACCTTGGTGAGACACACCTGCACCTTGACTCCCCTGACTCAGCAGGTCTCCACACTCACCCCACCTGCTCCTCCACAGGCATGTCTGGCTCAAGCACTCTGACAGGCTCATCAAACCAGCCTTACACCATGCCAGAGACACTGAATGAAGCTTTACACCTGGAATATCATGAGGAAATTTTTGGAGGGTAACAAGAGAAAGCTAGAGCATGGTTAGGGTGATAAACTCAGTGAGAGACTCTCCACTCCTTCTGGAATTGGCACAACAATCACGCTAAGAAAAAAGATTTAATTTGGTTTAGTTAATTGTAAGCAGATTGCAATTAAGATTCATTTGGGAAAACAATAATCATAAACCCAGCTACTGTTTAACAGTCCATAGAGTGGACTTTCAAGCATACTGGCTTGTTTAGTAAATTTGTTTCACAGGGTGCTACTGATATCCCAACAAGTCACACCATGAGAGATGCCCTGATTCCATCAAAGTCAAGGGCAAAAAGTCATATTGACTGAGCAGAGGATGTATTTGGCCTTTCAAAAGACAGAGCAAAGCAGAGTAGGTCCTCACTCTGCCTTACATTCAATGTGGGTACCTCTAATATATAGCTGTGACTTTATTCTCCTTTCTCTCATCACTTTTTACCTGCTGACATTTAAAGGGAGGTTTTGTTCATTTAGAGTATCTTAGATCAGTTCCCACCAGCGAGCACAGCTGGCTCCTTCTGCCTGGTTAGCGGTCTGACTCCTCCACACGTCTGAGCTTGGTGCTAACCTTCCAGACCTTGCAGATGGAGCTCAAAATCACGAGGAGTTAATATTGTACTTTAAATAGTACAGAACATTGTACTTTAAAAGCTTAACATTCAAATTATTACTAGTGGATTTCAAATAGAAACCGGAAATGAAGGTTGATGGTATCCCTCCGTTAATTTTGGCTTCCGTTCCCTGGATTGCATGCTTACCAAGCAGTACTGAGGCTGTGACCATTCAGGCTTGTGATACACCCGTGATGCAAGCAGGGAAGCACAATTTACGGCTGGAGCTGCTGCCTCTGCAGGGCTGGCTGCTGGCAGAGCTCCTTACAGACGGGGGCACTGCTGCTCCAGGCGCTTTGCAAGGGGAGAGGCTCAGCCTTCCTCTAAAGCACTGGCTATGTCATTGCATCGAATGGATGCTTTTAAAACCCTTGCCCACTTGCCAGTGCTCTCTGCAAGGGCAAGAGAAGAGATCTGCAAGCTGAGTCTCTGCTCGTGATGGCAGTGTGGCACAGAGTGCCAGCTATAAGCACCGATGAGCTCTCAGCCTCTGCACTGTCAGTTTTCAGCCCTGCTCTGCACCCCAGTAAATAACATTTACATAGCACTTGAATATATGTTTCACCCACTCTCTGTGGTTTCACCACAACTTTTGCATTCACCTAATGAACAACAATTAGAAAGAGGAGAGTTAACTACCCTACATACAGCAAAATGTTGATGCACAGGCAAATGTGGACAATAAACATAAAAAAAAAAAAGCCTGTGTTTCTGATACTCTCTCTTCACTGCTTTTCTGTACCACAAAAAAAACCAAAATCCAAAAAACCTAACTACTTATTATACTTACAATACAAAGTATTCCTGACAGAATAAAAAGTCAGGAATACTTTGCTTAAATTAAAGAATAGTGTAAACTAATAATATAAAAGCTACAATCTTTATCTGCTGGCTATACTAGCCTCTAATTCTTTTGTGGTTTTGTTGTCCTTAGCCAGAACTGCTTTCATAGCCACTGCACACAGGAGGCCCTCAGGAATTTTGAGACATTCTTTTCTTCTAAAGAAGCAATACAGAAAGTTAGTGGAAGCCCAGCTTCCGAATCTCAGCTTTTCCGGCAGCATCTGAGCTGTGAGACATCCTTCATAGCTGAGGCACAGAACTGTGTTCACCTGGTAATCAGATCTACACGGGAGAAGGTGTTTTGCTAAAGCATTGGCCTTACTTCCCTTCTGATGGAAGTGGAGGGGAGAAGATGCCAACTCTCAAACACATGGTTTTCAGTGCATGACATCATCGGAGTTGTGGACAACACTCTCAGAGGAGGTGCCTGGCTTTTGTGTATCTGAAGGCAAGCTAAGCTCTAGGCAAATGTACACTGTGCTGTAGGGAATACTGTGTCACGTGTGGGATACAGAAGGAATCAGCTGCCATGTGTTTCCCCCCCAAATTCCCTGGCTGCATACCTGCAATGCACCTCATTCCCAGGCTAATGTCCTACAAGAGTGAGACTGAACCAGTAATCCCTAAAGCCCATTGCCTTCATCTCAGGAGCAGAATGAAAGGACAGTGACCCGGTAACAGCAAAGGGGCAGGTAAAACTGTGAGTATTTCACTGACTGAATTAAGTAGAGGAGGGTGGAAGATCCAGCTAGCTGGGTAACCTGCACTACAGCAGTGCCCAGGGTCAGAAATCTTTGTGTACACGGAGGACAAAGGGCCTCTTGTCACATGCAGAAAGCAAAGGTCACTTCTGTGGTCTTTCAAAGATCACTAGGGCTGACAATTTGCAGGTCAAAATTCCTGACTAGGGACATGTCTCCAGTGCCTCCCCCACGAAGTCAGCAGTCGTGGCAGCTGTTTTAACAGAGTCAGGGTGTTAGACTGGACTGGACTGGACTTCATCTGCTGGTGCCACCCTTGGACCCACCCTCCCTCTAAGGAGATGCCAGTTAGGAGCTGACTATCTGCATGAGCAATATTCTACTCCCAGATTGCATAGACAGCACTTACCACACGGTGGGTCTCTCCTCCGTATAAAAAGGTTGGCCTGAGACAAGGCAAACCACAAAACAGTCAGCAGTAAAGAGAAACAGCCTGTCTCTGGATACTACGTCCTAACATATGCATCTCCACAGTTAATCAGATCAGCAGATCACACTGCCACATTTTGGAGATTTTCAGCTCTGGTGTTTCATTTCAAGCTGTTGGAGCTGTGTTGCTTCCTGGATCATTTGATCCTTTTCCAAACACATAGTTTGAATTCATGTTCAGAAGCAAATGCTTGGGATGTAAACTCATATAGTGTCCATGTGTAGGTTATGTCTCTAGGATGTGCTCTAGTCACAGGAATTGGTCAAAACACCAGAGCAGAATAAATACAGTAGATAAAGTGTAGGGGCTTCTTAGGCTGACCAAATACAGGCATAACTTTAATGTAGACCCTGCCCGTATTTTTGGACCCAAAGTATCTTGCCTTTCCTAATTTTCATATATTACATTGCTTTATTGAGCAGTAATGATGTGACTCTTTTAGTGCACCAGTGCTGGGTAAATTTATTATAGCCCTCCCATCCACCAGTCAGTGCTGGTAATCTACCGTTCCAGGTAAATTCCAAGTCAGTATATTTATTATTACTTCTTTCACAGAAATAACACAGCAAAAAGCAAAGCTCACCAAGGTCCCCTTCCCTAAAAGTACAAGGACAGAGTTCTCAACTTAGGAAGACAGAGGCCTGGTCAAAAACAAAGTGTGAAGTTTGGCAGATACTGAGTTTGAAGTTATGGACCCAGAGTCTGACATCCCCTGTTGCCATGGTTTAATCAGCAGCTCAGCCCCGTGCAGCCCACAGTGGGATGGGGGACAGAATTGACAAGTAAAACTGAATGAACTCATAGGTTGCAATAGAGACAGTTCGATAGAGAAAGCAAAAGCTGCATGCACAAACAAGTAAAACAAGGGATTTATTCACCCCTTCCCATGGGCAGGCAGGTGTTAAGTTACCCCCAGGACAGCACGGCTCCAACACACACAACTGTGACTTGGGAAGACAAATGCCATCACTCTGGATATGCCCTCCTTCCTCCTTCTTCTTCCAGGTTTATATGCTGAGCACACCACCACATGGAACGGGACACCCCTGTAGTCATTTGTGGGCAGCTGTCCTGGCTGTGTCCCCCCCAAATCTTTGTGCCCCTCCAACCTCCTCGCTGGTGGGGTGGGGTGAGGAGCAGAAAAGGCATTGAAACTGTGT
This sequence comes from Pomatostomus ruficeps, assembly GCA_013400735.1. Taxonomy (NCBI): domain Eukaryota; kingdom Metazoa; phylum Chordata; class Aves; order Passeriformes; family Timaliidae; genus Pomatostomus; species Pomatostomus ruficeps. The sequence goes on from VYZT01040188.1 coordinate 15,121, forward strand.
GAGCACTGCTCAAGGAGAGCTAAAACATCCCTCTGTTACCAGCACTGCTTCTAGCACATCCAAAGCACAGCCCCGTAACACTGCTTTGAAGAAAATAAATTCTACCCCAGCCAAAACCAGCGCAGCTGTGCACCGTGTATGTGCTGTAGATAACACTACCCACTCCAGCCACAGTAGTTTGCTGTCAGTTTTTGTCCCTTCATCGTACCTTAACTAACTGTAATTGGGTAGCGCCAAAGGTGGGTAGGAAGGCCCTGTGAATTTGTGTTCTCTGCGCTGGTGTTCACTCAGGTGTGCGTGAACGCACCATTTCAGGAGCCGAGCTCGGGCACACGCGGAGCGGGCTGTCTGTCGGTGGCCGGGCGCGGGCGACCGGGCAGCGCGGCGGGGATGGGTGACCGAGCGCGGGACCCGCCGGAGCTCCGCACATGCTCCGTGTGCCAGCCCGGGCCGCTCACACGGCCCTCGCTGGGCTGCCAGAGCTGCGGCATCTTGGAGCCGCTCGCAGGCGCTTCCACTCGCTGGAGCCGTGGCATTTTTCAGACCCTCGGATAAGCTTCCAGGGGCATCTTTTTAGGAGAGTACATAACAGAATATAATGTTTCCATCAGGCTCTTGCCTTGGCAACAACCTGCAGCCGTAAAGCGAGTTTAATTCTCTGAGAAGAAGACTGGTGACAGCTCTCGTTTCACTGTGTACTGTAATATATGAGATTCTGCCCTGAAAACCCTGGAGTTGGCATTTGTCTGGTCTGGTTGTAAATAATGAGATAGATCACAATGGATTTCAGTTCCTCATCCGTGTTTGATCAGCAAAAGGGTAAGTCACCTGCTACTAATTTCAAAATCCTCTGGTCCTCCAGTGTGTCCCATGCAAATATATTAAGATTACTTGACAGAATGAATAATATGAGTTTTTGAGAAAGATCCGGTTTATTTTGGTTTCATGTAAAGGAATTACTTCCATCAGTTTTAGACTGGATGGATATTTCAGTTTATTTCTACAGTGATTTCTAAAAATTAATTTTCAGCAGAATAGTAACAGCAACTGACTACTTCTATGCTTAGCACTGAGATATAGAAGTTATTTTTTATATTGTATATTGGTCCTCTTATGGTTATAGATATTAAAAGCAGTTGCAGTACTGGCAAACAAAGCAGTTTAAAATGGAGTAAAAAATTTAAGAACAGCTACATTTCATACGTCTACACTAAAAGGACTAGAAGCTGACAAGTTAAATACTTTGCTTTAGGAAATTGAGCTGTATAGGTGAGTATTGCCATAATTGTAAATGTAAGATATCACTAGAATCCCCAACAAAAAGATTTTCTACATTGTAAGGTTGCTATGGAAATACAAATGTCTCTTTGTTGTCTATTTTGAAGTCAAATGTTAAATTTCATGTCTTTACTTCCCAATGCAAGCTTTTATGTCTTATGGCTTAATCCACTACAAGTGTAGCAGCATTCCTTTAATGTTCCCAAAGCAGGATGCTGTCATTGCTTGATTATGCATGTTCCAGAAAATTTTTCCTTTAAGTTGGCTTACCAAACAATATGTGTGCAGTGGCCACAGTTTCCAGTGCAGACCTTCAAAATATCCGAGCTAACACGGCCATGCTGGCCCTACAATGAAGAGGCTGCCTGTGGAACAAAGATGAAAACAGAAAGACAAGACACTGCCCTTCGGGCAGCTGAGTGCCACAGGTTGTACTTTTTTGCTTGCCTACACTTCTTTGGTGAACCCAAAGTGGGTTTATTGCTGCCTTTCAGCCACAGTGGCACTTAAAGCCTGAGCAAGTCTTGGGAGTACTGGTCTACAACAACCCAGCTGGGACCCCCATGTAGTGGGGGACAAGTGGGAAGTAAAACTGAGTGACAAGAGAAAAAAACTACTATCATCAAGTATAAAGGAGAAAGGGAAGTGCAGTGGTAGAAGGGGGATCTGTACTGCAGGAATAGAAACAGGTATTCCTGAATCATGTGTGAATGATGTGGCACATTTTTCCCAACAGGACAGAGGCTGACTGAGGTTCTGCAGCTTCAAACAGCCATTCTTAACCTCTGCTTCTGCAGTACTGTGAGTGTCCTCTGTGCCACATGCTGACCCAGCAGGGCTTGGAGTGGGGAAGCAGAGGGGAAACCCCTCATGTTCAGTGACATCAGGATGGCAGCTAGGGAGCCAATGGAAGTGGTGCCAGGAATGAGGCTGGAACATCACCAGGGCTGGGGAAGGCAAAGTCAAGTCTCCAGATGATTTCGGGGGCAGAAAGCAATGCAGAAGACCATGTACCCAAACCAGTTTATCCAGATAGAAGGGGAAGAGTTGGGAGATAACATCTGCCTGTACCTCCCCTTGCTCCTAATCTGCACCCCCTCCTGCTGCCAGGCCACTCTGCACATTGACCCATCCTAACTCTTGACCGGCATCATCTGAAGCCCATGTCACTCTCCACCTACACCAGCTCCCCTGCCAGAAAGTCCCTTCGCTATAAATTCATCATCTCTGCTTCACCAGCGCTGCAGGAATGCTTGCTCATTAGGTGATTTGTGACTTACTGCTTGCCTTCCCTGCTAGCTGCGTGGGAGGTGGGAGGTGGATGGGGAGCGGAGCACAAAACACAGTAATGGGATACTGAGCTCATTGGTTACCATGCAAAGAACACTCTATTCAAAACTTACTGTGTATAGCGGATTTTGTCTAAATACCATCTTAATGTCTTGGCACATTATTGATTTAAGCAGGCGTAATTTTTTTAGCAAGGAGAAGGGGAATGCCTTTCATTGCAGCAATTTCTAACAATGGAAGAATACAAACTGTCTTTCAAACATACTAAATTACTCTCTGTTGGTCCAAAAAAATAATTCAACTCTCCCTACAAACACTTTTTTCTCCACCCCACATACCAGAAAACTCTCCCAACTACAAATAAAAATAAAACCTCACCAATCCAAGCCGGAAAATCATACTGTCTCCTTGCAAGATGTCTTACGGGACTGCTCAATAATATGTTATAATACTTACCATAGTAGCAGCAATGTGGGACATTGAGAAGGCAAGCAGCACCAGAAACCCCTTCACTCCTAATACTGCTCAGTGTCATTTAAATAAATGTGTGCTTGTTCCTGTCTTCAAATGTTTACCAATTAAACAGAGAAACTAGACAAAGGCCTGTACTGGTGCGTGCACAGCCAGGCAGACAGGGGGATTATTACTTTGCTAAGTGTTCAATAAAAATGCAACAGTCAAGAATAAGTTACAGTTTTCAAAAACTGCAGTCATCTACCTCCTGCTGACCCTTGACACTGACATGCTGAAAACAAATAAACTACCCAGTATTGTGTCCTGACAACAAGGTGTAGAAAATCACATATGGCCTTTGGCTAGTGGTGGAGACAAGAGGTATTACTAGAGAGAGGGTGGTAAATTACTTACATAAATATTCCTTTTTCAGGATGAACATGAATTATCCTACTATCCTGTCTTCAGTTTTCAATATCTTGTGGTTTAGCAAGCCCTAAATCAACCATTATCAAGAGCATGTACACCAAGCTCCAGCAAATTTACTTAGATCTTAAAAATCTAATATGCTAGAAAGCATGCACTTATGTACATCTAATGTGCACTTTGTAAAACAACACATCAGCCAACATCATAAATTGTGTAAAACATGCATTCTTCATAGTACAGTCAAAGGATAATAAATGTCATGAGAAGCACAATTTCATTGCTCTGAATCCTGTGATCATTCTGTATCTCTCTTTATATACCCCCTTTTCTGACCAAAAGAAAACTACTTTGCCTTGAAGAAATGATGCACTCTTAAAACACTGTAGCTTAGTTTAGATAGACTGGTGTTTAACTTTGATTGTTTTTGAGGATTTTAGCACCACCCTGTATGTCATTTAGTCTTTTCTTCCAGACCTTTCTACACAACTACTGTCAGCCTGCAGTTTCTCCCCTGCCTTGCTCTGTACACAAGCTCTTCGATGAATTTTCTGCCTTCCTGATTCTGACTGACAGCTTCCTTTCAACAGTAGCACAGCAATTCTCCAAAATAAAATGTAAGATGTATTTGAAATGGGACCTGTACTTACTGGCATTTCTAGAACTGCAAGAAAATAATGGAGTAACTCTAACACATGAGAAGACGAAAAGTCAGGCATTTGGCTGTTCACAATCCATTTATGCCACGTGGTGTTTGTGCCTCAGCCACAGCCAAGCTCCCAGCAGGGTAAGCTCAGAGAGAGGGGGACACAAGCACTCCATACTTCAGTGGGGCCTTCTGCAAAATGCCCACTCTCTGAACCATTCCTCTTCTGCCCAGGAACGTGTCTTCAAAAATAAACATCCTACTAGCTTTGTGCGCATACTTTTTCATTCCTTGACAGGGTAAGCTGAAGGAAGACGAAGTGGTAGATGTTGTTCACTTGGAGCCAAGTGCATCCAGCACAAATGACATCCAAGCTCTCCTGGCATTTTCTGCTCCCTGTCATGTGAAGCATCAGAAGACTATTTATCTGTCTTCCTTCTCACCCCCCATCCAAAATCATAAGGGTCATATTAAAGACAGCCCACTTGAAGTTCTGTCACTCTACAGAAATGGAATTCTTCTTCATTCAGATACACAACATGGGCACTCATCCATTCTTCCTGGGCCAGGCTCCCTCTCTAGCAGGGTGACAGCCTGTTCCACCCACCTCTCCTTGCTCTGGCAGCTAGGACTCATGGGTAGGACAGTGTGAATGTTTGTGGCTTCATGCCACTATCCTGTAACAGGAATGGCATCTGGGTTCTGCAAGAAGAGGCGGGGGAAAACTTCGTTCATCCATCCATCCATCCATCCATCCATCCATCCATCCATCCATCCATCCATCCATCCATCCATCCATCCATGGTTTTGCTTCCCCTCCTCATACAAAAGGATGATTGCTCTGGGGAAAGCAGACTGACCCCAGCACAAGCAAAGGGACATTTCTTGGTTTTACCTAGACAAAAAGGGCAGAGATAGTCAGAGAGCCACATGGAGTGTAGGCTTGTCCTCATCTTTCTGCCATACCATCTTCCAAGTAAGAAACTCTTCTGCTCAGGAGATGGAGATTTTCCTTTTGTGGCTGGATTTCTCTGCTCCTAACTTACAACAGGAATACTTAACAGTACTTACAAGGCAGAAAATGAGTACAACATTTACATGTATAATGCATCAAAGGAGGTGAGGGCCCATTTGATTCACTGTCTGCCTCAGTCCATCTAAGGGTTTCTTTCCCAGTGGCAGCAGCACCTTCTCTGTACCATACACACACAGTACCTGCACAGCTGTACTCAACAGCAGCTGAGAGAGGAGCTGTCTCAGTGCTCTGGGCTGGCACCCCCTGTGTACCTCCAGAAACTGCACAAAAGGAACAACACAAGCGATCAACCACTCCTACCTGAGCTTGTCATTAACATGTTTTTGCTGAGTGTACCAATTGTGAGAGGCATCCTCAGGTCTGACATAATAAGGAAATATTACTAACTGGACCAGTGGTAAATTCACTTCTTTTTCATGTACTAGTCACTGATGATGACTCGCCAGAGGCAATGACTCCTCATCTTTCTGGATCTCCCAGGCCCAAAGGACAAACCTTCTGAGGCAAATGAACGGTTGCCTCAGCAACAGACCCTTCAAGAGAATAAAAATCAAGTTAACAATTTTATTCACAAATTTTATAAAGTGTGCAATTTAAAATACTGGTTAGAAGAAAGAAAATAAATTAGATTCTCTGTAGTTGAGGAGCAATGGAGAGGCAATCTGTGACAAAAGCAAATTTAACATCAGCTTTTTAATTTTCCGAAGCCTGCAAATAGAGTTCCAGCTTTGACAGACTAACCTCTTCCAGGGTAAAAGCAGATTGTGTTTCCATGGCAGCCAAATTTTGAAGTCCAGAGTGCTGATTGCACCCAGTGAGAGAAGGTCACGTGGAGAATTAGGCTAGACTGTAAAGCCCAGCATAGTGCTCATGCAGGTTCATCTGAGACAACATCTGATCCCAACGTGAGTGGCTAATACTTTACAATAATATTTAAAATCTTTTATCACTCAACAAATATAATGACAATGTTTAAAATATAATTTCTACCAATGTGTTACAAATAATGCAATATTTGATTATGATAACAGCTTTATACTACCTTCTCAAACTCTCTTTAAACTATCTCCCTTTTTTCTGCACATCTTACATAGACGTGCTATCTCCAGAAGTTATGACAGCACAGTAAGTCACCAGTCACTCAATCTGTCTTTCCTTTGATCAACTCCCTAGTGTGATTTAGGCATTTTCTCCCCCTAACAAAGTAGTGCAGTGGCTGGACAAGTGATATGGTCTATAGCTCTGACTTTGTCCTGGTTTAGCCTGGAATAGAGTTAATTTTATTCTTAGCAGCCAATACAGTGCTACATTTTGCATTTAGTATGAGACTAATGTTGATACCACAGTGCGGTTTTAATTGTTCCTAATTAGTGTTTACGCTAAATCCAGGACATTTCAGTGTCCTGTGCTCTGCAGCGCTCAAGTGCCCAAGAGGCTGGGGGAGCATGGCCAGGAGAGCTGACCCAAACTGGCCAAAGCACAGACCAACATGGCCAGGGTATGAACTGGGGGAGCTGCAGGATATAGGCTGGGCATAGGTCAGTGGGTGGCAAGTAACTATTTTGCATCACTTGCCTTTCCTGGGTTTTATTTATATCTCTCTCTCTCCTTTTATTACAATTATTAAAGTTGTTGTTGTTGTTGTTGTTGTTGTGATGATGACGATGATGATGTGTTATTTCAATTATTGAACTGTTCTTATCCCAACCCACCAATATCATCATTTTCTGATTCTCCTTCCCACCCCACAGGGGTCAGGGCAGTGACTGAGCATTGGGGGCATCTGGGGTTAGACCCCAACAGACCCTCAGCCATTGTGAAGAGTACAGCTCACTGCAGCTGTACTTTTTTTGAGTTC
>VYZT01040188.1:22136-44256 GCA_013400735.1 Pomatostomus ruficeps
TGGGGATCAGAAACATGCGACTGTTTCTGACAAACAATACATATCTAGAGCATTTTACCACTACATCAGATTTGACACTGCACCAAAAAAATCTACTCTTTTGACTTCTAGAGTTAAGAGGTTAATAGTCCCTTTGAAGCCAAAGGAAGTGTATGCATGTGGAGCATGGGGTGACCAGTCTGAAAGGAAGTGAAAAGCAAAGAAGCCAAGAGAATCATCACTATTATTTCTTTAGAAAGAAAAGTCTGAGGAATGTTCCAGAACAGGCCCTGCAAGGCATCTGCTTTAAATAATAACTCACACTGTAGCTGCCAAACAAAATAAACCTCTCCTGGGTTCCATGCAATAGTCCACTTTTCCTTTTTGCAGGAATTATCAACAAAAACTATTGCTGCCACAAGTTTGCTCTCCCAAGAAGAGAATTCCCTTGGACATTGCAGGGAAGCAAAAAGCCTCGGTCTTCTGACTGGTGCAAGGATAACACTGAAACTGAAAACACTTGGGTCCTGACTTCATCCTATCTCATAAAAGTGCAGCCAGAAATATTATGAGCTAGTTCAGTTATTACATTTTTTCTCAAGTCATGTTACATTAGTATGATTTCGTACAAGAAGTGGAAACTTTCCAGAATTTTTCTTAAGTTCTTTCAGTGTCTATGTTTGAAAGTTTTTGGAAGAAGTTATGATGAAAGCAAGTTTCAGATGACTAACAAAAACCACAGCCCTGTTTAGATACACTTCGTTCCACCCCAAGTTACGCAGTCATTTAAACTCAGTGAGACAAGTGTCATTATTTTCACTGTTTATCATTTGTACTTGCTCTCTGTTTACTCATGGATGTTCACCTTTTCTGCAGCTGATGCAGCAGAAGAGATTGACTTGGCTGTGGTTTACCAAGCAGCAGCTAATGGCGATGTGAACACCCTGACTGCAGTGATCCGAGAGGATCCTTCCATCCTGGAGTCTTGTGACAGAGAGGGTAAATGGAGGCCAAGCTTGTTCTCAGGAGATCTGTTGCTTCAGCTTGCAATTAAACTTTCCATTTTTTATTCTGATTTTTGTGTTTAGCAAATTATATTTAGTAGCAGAATATGGGAAATTTGAATTATTCTTTGGAACATCCACTGAAAATACACAGTTTAGATAAGTCATTCCTCCTATAACTGTAAGATATTTTTATATGATTACAAATAAGCTGGTTTGCTACAATTAGATGGTACTTTACCATTAATTTCGTTTTTCTTGTTCAGGGAGATGCTGAGAAACTGTTGGCATTTCAGGGGAGGAAAAAGAATATTTTTACCAATGCCCAATGACATACATTCTGCACATCTCTAAAGCAGAGGTTATAGTATGTGTACAGTCACAGTTTGAATGGTTTTGTCAAGTAATTTTTTGCCAGAGGGTTGGTTGTATAATGAGCAATGATCCAAGTGATCTGTTTTATCTGTCAGGCTGTGCTCATTTTGTGTTCAAGTTACTATTTAATGTTATCACAAATTATTTACTGTACATTGGCTGGCTTTTATATGCATCTATATATTCCTAAGTGAATAAGAACCACAGATGTCTGGAGGCTGTTCTCAAGGATGACTTTTTTGGGTCAGAAGTATATTTTTAATCGCAGTTTCTTATAAAGGGTCCATATGAACACCGTCTTTTCTGATCTTTAACAGCTTTTACCAAGCTACCAATTTTTCTTACACTTTAAACCAGACATTCTAACTGTCGTCTTTAAAACATCTACTGGTCAGTAGGGAGAAGCTTACTCAAAACAAAATGCTCCCAGTCTAGTTCATTAATGGGGAAGAGACTAGGTATGAAGGGTGTGTGGAGTAGTTGGAGATGGACTGGTCAGCAAACAGAAGTACTTCAGCTCCTGAATTAACTTGTTTCCTAGGTTGTCCATGCCAATGTAACTAAAGACCAGTTTTGCAATACAAAACATACAGCTCATACCCTGCACATATGTCAGGCTCTGCATGACCTCAGGTTGAGTAGCACATTTCCTCAGTAATCTTGTTAAGTCCAGTAAGAATAATTATTCTTCAACTATATATGAAGTTTCTAATAGTCTTATACCTTCTAATACTCATGTTTATTCCCAGCCTAGTAATTTTAAATTGCTTTGTCAGATTCTGCAGGAAAATCTCTTGCTGTTTTTCAGTGGTTAACAGAATGGGAGGAAGAGGAAGCAATTAAATGGTACAATACTTCATGAAGAAATTTGAGTATTAGGTTTAAATGTAGATTTCAGGGGGTTTACAAAACAGAACATTTTTGCAGGATATTAAAAAAGTTCTTATAAAAACAAGAAAAAAAATATCCTAGACCAAATCCAGACTTCAAATTAAATTGTTCTTCGCATAAAGGGCCAACCCACACTTTTATACCTTTGCAAGGGACACAGCTTGATTTTGTAAGTCTTTTGAATACACAGACAGAATGAAGATGGAGCTTGAGAAAATTAGACAAGCACCATCTGGCTACTAGTCATTCTGAAGAATATCAGCCTCCAAAATGGTGTACAAAGCCAAAAGTTCATTTTGGGAACTTGTCAACAGAAAAGCACTTTTCCCTCCAGAAGCAGGGTTAATGAGGCAAAGCTTTTGCTAATATAGTCATGCTCTTTTTAAAATCAGTGATCAGTGACTGGCATAGCAGTTTCTTCCTGCCTAAAAAAAGCTGAGTACAACTATTGGGCAGTTGTCAGAGAAAAGATTTGTTAACTTGCCAGTGTTAACATATAAGAAACTATATCTTGTAGACATGACAAAATGAAATTGTAAAATAAATTTGGCTTTCTTCCCCAGGTTGCACACCTTTGATGCACGCTGTGTCAGGACGCCAGGCTGATACAGTGAAGCTTCTGTTGAAGATGGGAGCCAATATTAATACTCAAGATGCTTGTGGACGTACCAGTTTATCTCTGGCAACTTATTTGGTACCAAGACCTGGGGGACAAGGATGGAGAGAAGGGAGTAAATGTGCAGGCCAAATAAGATTGCTGCTTATACTACAGGAAAAAAATGTGCAGAATATTTGGTTTTAGACAATAGTGGAATCGGTTTTGAAACTTTACTATGATGCAAAGCTGGAGCAATGATTATTACAGGAGGATCAGGATTCCTGTCGAAGACTCCTGTCAGAGTGTCCTTTCTCTTTTGGGTTGTAAAATCAGTGCATGATATGAGCATCTCACAAGAAAGTCACTTTTTTCTGTGCACTGGAAAGTCCCCTTTTGTTCTTAATAAGCAGATTGACTTCTCCCCCTTGCAGCATTAGATATTTTTGCTCAAGTGAGGCCTTTCCTTTCTCAAATTGTGGTGATGTGTTCCTGCACATCACATGAGCAGGGCATTGCCTCTTTTCACTGTGGTGCTGGACATTGGATGGCCAGGTTGAGAACTGAAGTTCAAGGTGCTGCAGATGCTGGTACACATGCTCAGATCATAAATCCAGTCCCCTCATCAACCTACATGCAAGTAGGGGCATGACAGGAGGGGAAGACATCCCACAGGGACATTTGGGAAGGGAATTGTTCTTCAGAATCTGTCTGAAGCAACAAGGATGGTCATCTTCTCCTTAGTCTTCTACTCCTTGCAGAAGGTAATGCAGGCTTCAGAGAGAGAATGGGGACCAAGTTAGCTGGGCAGACTGGGCTTCCATTATTAATTGGACAGAAGGGAGTTGGGTTTTCCTCTCTGTCTCAGGAGTGTCCAGCCATGCTGCAGAGTATAAGTTATGGCTGGATGACTGCCAGCCCATTTAAACAGACAGCGTGGCAGCCTAATTAAATTACATCCCTTGCACCTAGTTTCTTCCTGAAAATTCATGACAAAAACAATGTTCCTGCTTAGCTATGCAATATTCAGCCAGAAAATAAGTGTAGCAAATAACAAAACAGGCAGTCTTATCCAGTGCAAGGAGCATGCCCCACTTACTTAAGAACAAACATTTCCTCTGCAAGATACTTTTTAAAAATCCCATAATAAGTGTCATGCTCCTTTTTTCCTTCCTCTTCTCCCAGAGGGGAAAAAGTGTTCTTTGGGAAAAAGAAAAGAAATTACTGGAAAAAATTTAAACCACCCAGGCTTCTAAGTTTCCATTTCTGTTTCTGTGAGGGATATAACCAGAGGTCCAGAGAGAATTCGGCTGTGATGTCTGTCCAGACAAATGAATTCAGGAGAGTTACACAGTCAAGACTGCGTGTGGGATTTGGTGGTCTTGTACTTCCACCAAGAGCTCCAACAGGGATATTCTGATTCCACCATTCCACACATTTTCCCCAGAAATGCTTGTAATGCCAATCCAAAATAACTCATGTGGGAGGGAATGGTCTTTATCAATTGCCTGCTGAGGTTTTAACAAAACACTTAAACTCATGCTTGATTTTCTTCAGACTTAAGCATATGCTGAAAGATTTATGCAGTCACAACTAGACTGTTTACTTGCTTTTATGCTGAGGTGATCAATAGAAGGTTTTAGTCCAAGAACTGATTCATCCCATCTGTTTTGGTGCTATTTTCAGTCTAACATTGTCACTAATACAAACTTCTGCAACAACATTTATAAGACCACACTCTAAGGCTTTTTACCATTAATTTGCCATCCCTGCTAAAATCTCACAAAGGAAATGAGATTGAGTGCTCATGTTCTTAGTTTAATCTAGCATGATTGAATTCAGATGCAAGAGTATGTGTAGCATTTGCTAGTAATACAAGAATTAGCAGGTTTTTAATCACTGTTAGTGCTTGCCATAGCTGCAGAGAAAAAAAAAAAAAAACAACCAAAACCAAAACAAAACAGTGTTAATGAAACACCTTATCAGTGAAATGAACAACCAAGGTAGTTTGAGACCCAGACTCTGAAGGGGAACCACTCTCAGGGCTGAGAAACCTCTACTATGGAAAAAAAGTCCAGTTCCTCTGCTGACAGAAATGGCTACAGTCACATGTGAATGCCAGCACCAACAAGAAAAGATCTGGCCTTATACATTTCACTTTCCTCATTGACATGCTCTAATTTCTTTTTTAGGGCTGGCTGGAAGGCTGTGTCAGCCTGCTCAGGAACGGTGCTAAGCAGAACATACCTGACAAAAATGGGAGGTTGCCACTGCACGCTGCCACCGCAGAGCCTGATGTGAGGTACGGGCCCAGCTCCCACAGCTTGTGCTGGTTGAAGCTCACAGGTAGCCAGCAAGCCAAGGAGAGCCTACATCAGGAATAATAGTTGTGACAGCTACACTTGTGACCTGCGTCTTTTTTAGTGGTTACCATGAAGGGGGTAGAGAGAGGAAGAACATTTTACAATATTTGTGTACCAGAGATAAAGTGAGGAGCCTGGTTTAAGATCACAATAGCTGGAGCAGGGAAAATAATTACAAAAGAGGTTGAAACCCTGCGTTTCCCCTGCCCAACTACCTTTCTGTCACCTACTCACATGAAATATTACAAGACTTCTCTGGACTTCTCCTCTGAGTAGCACGGCAAATGTGAGAAAAGCTTTCCACAAGACAACCTCTCTGAAAACCCCTACCATAAAGGGGAAGTTAAGGGTTGGTGGTCTGGCTCATTTTTAACTACTTTTACTGAAGGTAGAGTAACAGCTACAGAGTGTCTTCACAGGAACTCTTAAGAAAGATTCTCTTTGTCTGATTTCAGCCTGTGACAATAGGAAGGTTTAATAAATTTTGATTTGTACATTTCAATAAATTCACTCAAAAAACTCCCCTAAGTAAATCATGCCTGAAGGTATAGGAAGACATTAGAAGCAGGTAAAACATTGGTTACATGCAATATGTTCATGTGACTTAATCCCCGAGTCTATGATTTTGTTGCTGTAAACATATCAGACCAGCCCAGACATCTGGCCATTTCTGCTGATCTTGTTCTCCAGCCTTTTTTAACAGCTTTATTCATTTTCTTTGCTTTTCATGCATCACTTGGAGAGAATAATTTGAGATTTCTGCAAAGAAAGGTCACTATTATTAAACAAAGCCAACAAAGAAAGAAAACAATATTTTTACAACACCACACATGTTGCTACTTGAAAGGGAGCACTAATCTACTCTACCAGGAGCACATTGGGTCCTCTGAATATTTTTCACATTCTCCGTGGATACAGGCAGACTTTTCTTTGCTCTGCACAGTTTTTCTTTGTCTTCCCAGTGGGTTTGCCCCATGCCCAGACACAGGCCTGGAGCACTGAGGGGGAGGCTTTTCCCGCATGGTCGTTGTCACTCGCTTGAATCCTATGTCATTGCCTAAAGAGAATATGCAATGGCCAGTTATGAAATGCTTTTGCAGCTAAGTTTGAAAGCTGGCAGTCCACCACTACAACTTCATATGCTGGAGGCAGCATGGAAAGACAGAGACAATTTGTGTATTGATTTGTTAATTGATTTATGTTCTCCAGTACATTCCACAAAGCCTAACAGGCAAGGTGGAAAGAGAATCCATTTCTGATCTATGCCTTTAAGAGTGGATATCAGAGAAACTTCAGCTGCATGGTTGGATATCTACATATTTAAATGGCAGCACTTATATTGCCATAATGGTCTAATGATGTAACTGGGTCAAAGTTTGTTGATGATAAAGATTCTACTTAAATAATTAGATTTCTTTCATATACAGTGGTTTTATTGATCATATCTGGAGATGAACCACAGAGTCCTGTATCAGATTATAAAATTATGTGATAAATGGGTTTTACAAGCATACTATGGTTATCTCACTTTCTTTTTCCTCACTAGTCAATATTTACCAAGACCTGTTTTCAGACACTGAATATCTGAGATTCTGAGTAATTTTGCTAAATGAACACAGAATCTTTCTTCATTTCTACAAACTTTTACCAAACCAATCACAATAATCCTAGTGTCATCCTTTTCAAAGTTCCTACAATACAACTCCATTTAGAAAAGGAGGTGTAACATCTCTTTTCTACAAGATTTTGTATCCAAATGCAAATGGATTTGAACTCAAAGCAAAATCCCTATGCTGGGATCTGCCCAAATCATAACCCTCTTTGTTCTACTTTAAGAAACCCTAAATTTGGACTTTCAACACCTGAGGAAGATGTTACCTACAGATAAGATTTTCACCTGCAGAATTGGCAAAATCGTCCCTAAGCAAATGTAAATATCTTCTTTTGAAAAATTTACATATCTAGTTCTTTATTGCGAGTAGGGAATAACAAATTTGACATGCATCAGTCTCAACTTAATCTAATGCACACACCTGAGCACCGTTCAGTTGAGAAAGTACTCTGGAAGTGGTGGAAGATAAAAAGCAGTAAAAGATTTTCGTTCAGTCTCCTCTGCATGGGAGTAAATTTACATTTGTTTCTGCATTATCATTGCATTTATCAGATTTCCTTCCTTTATACTTCATCATCTTTTGCTTTCCGAGCTAAACTGTATGTCTTCTTAATGTCCATGTTTTGAAGGTTTCTAGCAAATTCACACTTTCAGATGAGCCACAGGTTTGCACAGTGATCCACTGAGTATACATCCTTCCTTTTGCTAGAATCATAAGAGCTGTACATTCGTGTTAGGTTTGGCTTTTTTGCAGCATGTGACTGGATGGTGTTTTTCATTTCCATGGTCCAGCCGCATACATGATCCAAACACTTAGAATCCTACTGTAAAATACAACCATCTTTGCCAAACTTATAGTGATTTTAGAACATCTTTTCAAGATACCAAAGGGAAAAGAAAGTCTTAAAAGTATTATTGTACTTGAGTAATATTTCATGTAACTACTTTATTGTTCCCTCTGCCAGAGGGGTGTGTTTGTAGTCCAATACTCTATAAAATGTGAACCCATCTATTGGTGTGTTTTATGCCATAATAATGGCCCTATTCCAGCAGACATACTGTAAGGCCTTGTAAAATATTGGGGTTTGTGTGTGTAAACATACAGCAAGCATGCATATACACATATACACACAAAAATGTGTACACTATGTCACATTACTCTGAGAGTTAAATAGAGGGGAAAATCCTTACAGAAGCTGGCATTTCTGTTACTTTAGGATATTATAAAGTGGATTGACAGAAAATTGCTAAGCTGCCAAAAACTGCGCACATGTATAGTGTTATACATTCTGATTCTAGCTTGGTGTCTGGTCAAATCACGACACTTGGCAATCAGCACAAGTTATTCTGAGTGGATCTTCTTTTAATTCCAAGCTCTAAACTCCTGTTTGTTACCTTAAGCCATAAAGTCCTATTTGTTTTTCTCATATGACAAAGCTCAGACCTAAGATACTGACATGTGCCCATCACTAATACTGATTTTTCATGAAATTTCACGTTTTGTTTTTTAAAAAACTGTCAGTTTTTCAGGTTTAGTCAGGAGTACAGCACACTGATTATATCATTACTTCCACAGGCTTCTGAGTGTGCTTCTGCAGCAGTCAAATCTTAGTGAAATTAATCATCAGGACAATGAGGTGAGTGAGCTTATGCTACAAATCACAGTCCCTGGCACTGGGGGCATAGAAGCCATTCAATTTTACGATAAGACTATGCACTAGTCAAAAATTTCTATAATGCTTTTGATGAACTCTGCAAAGTATTACCTCATTTTTCCTTCTATATGCTATGTACCTGTAGGCTAATAAACCTTCTCTGTATTCATCCAGCTATGATGTACCTCGAATCCCTCTCTTAAATCATTTGTCAAGACAATAATTGCCCTTGATTCTTCTGAAGTTAGACACTGGACCAAATCTTCACCTTTACCAATTACAAGTGTTCAAAGCCAGGCTGGATGGCGCTCTGAGCAACCTGGTCTAGTGGAAGGTGTCTGGGCCCATGGCAGGCAGGTTGGAACCAGATAATCTTTAAGGGCCCTTCCAACCAAGCCATTCTATGATTCTGTGATTCTTTGATCCCATCATTCAACTACCATTCTCAGGAAAAGTATCAGAGAGCTGGCTTTACACAGAATAGTCATGGAAGTGCAAAAATGTATACTGCTGTCTTCCATATGGAATTGTGTCCTGCATGTATATATAGTGTACATAGAAGAGTGTTAACTTCCCATGTGTTTTTCTCCAAACAGAGAAGCCAAGACACAAGAGAGATTCTGAGTGTCTTTTCATATGTTTCTCTTCATTCTAACAGTTTTTCAAGGATGTGTCTCTTTTCCGCAGAGTCAGAAAGGCCAGAGGGCTGTTAATTTTTCCTTTTCCTTACCCACTGAAAGGTTTGCAGATCCTGCTCACAATACCCTAAACCAGACATATGGTTTGTCATGGTGTAGAACTATGTTGCTAATGAATTGCATGGAACTGTGGGTCATCATTTCAAGCCGTAATATTTTGCTGTAATGCAGTGCTACATGCAATTTGGAGCTTTTAGTCCATCTCATTGTCATTTGGCACTGACAACATATTTGTTCGAGTGTCAGTATTAAGCCCTGAATACTCATGTTTTCTAAAAAATGTGGATCCTCATAAATGATTGCAACTAATAGAGCTGTTCCCTTGGCATAAGTAAACCACTTCAATTTTCCCATCTGGCACTTGAGAAAAACACCCTGATGAATGCATGAACACGTAAACAGTAAGAAATACATCTGGAGGTTTCATAGCTTCCACAAGTGTCTTTCTGTGGGTTTATTAGTGAAGCCTGTGAGATGACAATGTGAAGAAAAATTCCACGTAAAAGCCTTGAATCTGAGAAAAACAAATGTCACACTATATTTCTCACAGCCATTTCTTGGGTTTTGGCCTTTTATGTCCCATACTGCTCCTTAATTTTTATGAATGTGCAATTGTTTGGCTGTCTCACCTCAAAAATTGTATTCTGCTGGACCTTCAGCTTCAACAATTCTGATACCACTCTCATTGTTCCACTCACAAACAGTCGTTTATCTACCTACAGATGTCACTCCAGGGTGGTAGCACTGTGCACAAACAGTGTGGGCTAGGCAGCCACTGCCTGCTGCAGAAAGTTCACACCTGTGAGCAGCTGCTACAAACAGATCAATGCTCTCTGCTCAGTAGGGCTCTCCGAAAGGACACGTGGAATGTACAAAGTATTAGAAAGGAAATGGAGAAGAAAACAGGAAGCTCTGTCTGAATCCTTGGTACAGTCAAATGGCCACAAGAGTAAACTGAGAAAAATATACAAGAAAAGGAACAGAAAGAGAACAACAAAGATGATAATAGCTGTAGGCAACTTCCTTACACAGACAGAATAACTAGAACAAACTAACTAAAATAGGACTTTCAGCTTGGCGACTGCATCAGAGAGATGATATCAACCCATGGTATCATAAATTGCTTGGAAATTAAAAGATAATTATTATTAACTGGTCTGGGATTTTTGCATATAAAAACAGGGGACATCTACAAAAATTATCAGGCAATGGTTTCAAAGAAAATGAAAAGAAATGCTTTTTCAGAAAATGCATCATTACCCTTTAGAGGGCTGGATGTCGTAGGAAGTATTTAGTCTGATTACCAAATATTAGGTGGCTGTATATTGTCAAGCCCTGTTACTTACATTTTTGCACTAAGCATCTACTACTGATCTCTCTGAGTCTTGTCACTGTACTATAGAGATCTTTCAAAACTATCCACAGTTTTACACTCTTATGTTACAGCTGATTCTGGTGGCTACCACAGTAGAAACAGAGAGTAAGTTGATTTTTCAGGACTTTTTCTTTGGCCATATCAACAGACTGAGAGAGGATGACAGAAAGACAGCCTGGTACACCGTAGTTTCCCCTTCTTCAGTGATTTTCCTGCTCTCCAGGACTAATTAGGAGTACTCATTTCCCAGCTGGAAAGCATTTCACTGAAGCCTCACAGATAATGGCACTCACAAATAATGTGTGTCCATCAACAGCACTAAGTCTTCATGTCTACTGGCATCAATGGCAGAGCTCCCATTAACTCAGTTGGTGCAGGAGTTTACCTTCAATTTTGGTTTTACAAAACCAAAACCCCCATGATTAAGATTGCAAACCCTAAGTAAAACCAAAACTGCTCTCATTCAACTGCCCTGTTTTGTTATCACCCATACTTAAGCCACATGGGAACTTAAAAGTCTTATAAGGTATATGATGAGTGACAGAAACGAGTGTTAAGGCATTCAAGCTTTTAGTCAGAAAATCACTGCAAACAACTTCCACTTTAATGCACTGATAAGCTGTCTGCACCAATATAGCTCATACTTTACCTGGGTTGGTACCAATTGGCTTTATGGGGTTCTATTTCAAGTTTTAATTGCTTTTCCACTCAACCATTTTTTAAAATGCTATTTATTCTTCTGGAAAACAGGTAAAACCCTTGAAATGCATTTTTTTCTAGTAAGAGAGAAAACAACACCTGCCCAAAGTAAAATGTTACCACACCTGAAAAACACTAGCAATTTGTTAGAAACACAATAAATGAGTAAATTTATACAGAAAATCTTATTTATTATTTATATAGAGTAAAATATAGGTGTGTGTAACAATGCTGAAGGTGCAAATACAGACCATAAATTCTCTGATCTACTAAGAGTGAGTGGATGCAGCTAAGATGGAATGAAAATGCAGGTGAATACCTTACCATTTGCTTTGTTTCCTCCCTGAAGAGTAAATATAAAATGTATATTGTGATTTTTTTGTGGACATCACTCTGTCAGTTCTTTAGCTTGCTCACTAGTGCCAGGTGCAATACCAGTTTATAATATTTATTTTGGATCAAAGATAAGACCAAACATAAACATCACGCTGTGCAATGGTGACCCTGACCATGTGTTATTTATAATAGGCAATAGGCACATATGGAGGAAGCATTTGTATTTGTATCCATGTTCTGTTATAATTCCAAAAAGCTAATTGCTTGGTTCCCCCTTATGACTCCACTAATTCAGAAGCTGCTACTAACAATTTCAAGTCAAGGTGAAGAGGGAAGGATTTGTCTACCCTGGATGTTTCAGGACTGCCTAGCTTATCTACAGAGCCTTGAAGGATGCTCCTGAGTGACAATAATTTTCCCTCTGGGTTTGTATCTTATAGGGAATGACTTCACTCCACTGGGCTGCGTTCCACAACAGACCCCAGCACACCCAGACTCTGCTGCACAAGGGAGCAGACCCGACCCTGGTGGACAAGGACTTCAAAACAGCTCTGCACTGGGCAGTACAGGTGAGCCCCACTGCGGTCCCACTGGGATGTTTATTGAGCTGAGTTGGCTATTGTGGTGTCCTAAATACTCCTAAAGGAATAGTTTGGGATGTGGAACAAAGCAATTGGATGCTAAGAATGCCCAGTAAGCCCTAGCATTTTGCCAGTGGGTATGGATCAAGGATCTGGCATCTTCTTTGGAGACCAAGGCATACTTAATATAGGCTTAGCCCTGTTGCCCTAAAGTTTTCATTTATTTCAGTGGAACTACATGTATTCTTCATTTTGAACTCATGCTTAATTTTTTTTCACTAAATCAGGGTTTCAGAAATCAGCAGCTTAATAGTCTTGCCAAAGGCCTTTGGGAATAAAATAATGTAAACGCAAGTTAAAACACGTTTAAAGAGCTACAGCTGTGAAATAATTAGCTGAAGGGTTGAGACCCTACTTCTGTGGATTTTGGGGAAGACATGGAACTAAACACATTTCATGTTGAGCTGTACATTCCTATCTCATAGGCAAAAAACCCATTGTCAAATACTCAGGCCATCATTAGAGAAACAAGCCATACAGGTTTAATGTGACATTAAAAACTGTATTATGTAATTGTTAATAAGTAATCTAAAATACAGCGTAATTTACTGGTTTTCCTAGTTTACTGCAGATGAAATTTTATGTTTTGACTTGCTTACTTGCCATAGCAAGTTGCAGTATCAATGTTCAGAACACATGCAAAAGAGCTAAGCCAAAATGGAACACACACAAAAATCCAGCAACATTTTCATACAAGGACCAAATATGTGCATCCTCATCCTTTGGTCTAAGTTTGCTCTTCTTAAAAGAGGTGTCAACAAAGAAATTTAAAAGCTCTGAACTGTTGTATATTCTATTTGTTACTTACCCCACAGTCTGGGGTAAGGACATCTGAACAAATAATCTGTTTCCTTCAACCACAGCCTCACAAAGACAATTAACAAATAATAGGCCTACCTTTCTTTTTCTGAAGTAGAGGTATATTTGACCTCTGCAACTGATACCATTTCAAAAGTTTTGTTCTTCTTTAATCCTAATCAATCTAACATTGGACTTGTTATTTGCCTTAGGAGACTAAAGGTATCTACTCTACTACCTGTTGTGCATTTTTACCAGACTTATTCCAGTTCTGGCTGCTTCCAGTGGGAAACCTCTGAAACTCATGCAAACTCCTGCATGATAGCCAGTGGTCTATATCATACTGTGGGGACAAACTGTCCAACAAACAGAAAGGCAAAAATTAATTCCTTTATGGCCTTCAGAGTTCCTCTCCTTCTTTAAGCTTTTCCTGATTCTGTAATTTGTACATTTCATTATTTAATTCCACTGTTAACTCCCACCTTCAGCCTTCTCTCACAAATGTGCAGAATAACTCTTGAGAAATGGGGAAATGGAAACTACAGAAAACACACTTGGCCTCAGGTGGGGGCAAGTCACAGATACCCTCTTTTCTCTTTAAGCTGCTCCCAGAAATCAAGAGGAAGTGTGCAGAATCACATACACACACATACTCCCCCTTTTTCCGTTCTTGTGAGATTTCTGCCATGAAACCTTATAAATTGCTTCTTCTATCTGCATACTTCTCCACATTCTGGGTTCAGAAGGGGCAGTTGAAATACCAGAGCATGAAACAGATCTGTTCACATTTCTCTTACTCAAGGAAAGAAACTCTTGGCCAAGGAAAAAAACACTTTCAGTGCTCTCTGCTGCCCTATTAGGCCCAAGAGATTTGGATACTGTGGACAGGCATGACTTTCTCTGCTATGGCAGAGAACAGAACAACAGTTCTGCTGGATGGGATCATCATTATGTCTAATAGCCTCCTCCGTGACTGCTGGAAAGGGGATATTTTTCCTTTAAGAATTGTATAAATATCTTCAGAGAACAAGAGACTCACAGAGCTCAGGCAGTACAGCTGCAGGGATTATTTTTGGCTGAATAGGGCCCTGTGTTTAATTTCTTTTTTTTTTTTTTTTTAATGCAGTAAGGGGAAGACCAGACACTGCACAGAAACTTGTTTCAGAAGTTGCGGGAAAGAGGCAGTTTGTGCGCACTGAGCTGAAACACAGAGTAGGACCATATGAAAACCATTGCCCACCATTTGAAACCAAATTCTTGGGCATGGGGCATATTTCATATGAAATCATTGTTCCATGCTGGCTCTTTCAAAGACTACATGTTTGTGGCTTTGCCTTCCATCAGGCATCATGGGATGATCAGTCCCAGCCATGTAACCAGACAGACCTTGCTCACAACAAGGTCTGCTCTTTTGAAAAGCTCAAGTCCCCTACCATTCAAGTTAACATCTTAATTCCAAATATATCAGCGTCAAAAACATTGATCATCACTGTTTGGGGTGAGACTATCTCATGCCACATTTTTTTACATGCAATACTTCTAAGTGCTGGTGCAGACAGGCCTATTAGAAATGTCTCAGGAGGTATTTCTCTCCTTTCACTGCAGCCAGCATTAATTACTGTAGTGAAAAGGAGACACACCTGTGAAATAAAAAACCGATACTGGGACAAACCAGTAAAGCCATTCTAACAATTCTACATAATGGTATTACTGAAATCCTAGTAAAATATAGTATATACCATAGAGCATGCACTATCATACTACAGAGAACTATACTATAACAGTATGAGTAGTACCTTGGAAACAGCCTGGGAAGATCTGGAATCTTGCTACATTGCCTTGCCAGCTGTCATCATTTTTACGTGAATTTTCTTTGTCTCTTTCTCAAAGACTCTGGCTCCCAAAGTCATATGATTATGTGAAAATATCAGCTTTCAGTTAAAGGATAAACAAAAAAATAGATTTTTTTTTTAAGTGAAGAAATACAAACCTGTAGGAATAAAAAGAAAGCAACTAGAAAGAAGCTATTAAAAATAATATTCTGCCATGGGGAGCTGTGCTTATGATTTTTTAATAGGCTCATTTGGAGTGCAAAGTTTTAAAAAATTAGAAGCCAGCGTATTTGTTCCATCGCAACAATGCAGATATTTCATTCCTCTGTTTCCTTAGAAAAGTGTGAAATACCTGTATAGATAAAACACACTGTGAAAGAAATGCATAAGTAATTATTAATTTGTGTTTGGCTGACCAAGCATTGCAGTCTCTCTGTAATTACTTGGAAGGTGAAAGCACACTTAAATGCCAGGATCTCTGGGAAAGAATGCCTCTGTTGCTGCAGGACATCTTGAAGACACAGCTGGCCATCCAGCCAGAGCAGAGGAAGGGGCCAGGGAAGTCAGTGGTGGCTCAGAATCTCTCCCAAGGGATCACTGCTCGCCTCCTCTCTGCCCAGCACCCCATTTTTTCACCTGGGCTACATACAGTGGAAGAATTCAGAGAGACTTCCAAAGACATATTAAAACCCAGTGAGTGTTTCTCTACATCAGATATGTCTGTTGTTGGACTGGCCAGAAAAGGTGCATTTCCTAGGTGTGGTTCACTGTCTAGCTGGTTTCAGGCAGGTTTTTTCCCTGCAAAATTGTACTTCTTTTCTCTTTGTTTCATGCAGTTTTCTAGAGATGGCTTGAAAGGAAGAGTAGTGATTTTCTTTTTTATGTCACTAAGCTTTAAAGACAATCTTGACTGTTAACAAACAAGTAAAAAAGATACTCAATTTTCTTTTTTTTTAAGTGTATGCTTAAAAAATCTGTTTCTTGTGTAAATATTGTCATTCCAGCAATGGTACAGCTCCTGCTTATGGAGGCTGGAACATTGCATAGCAGCAGGGATCTACAGGGTGAGCTGTCAAGTTGCAAAATAAGACAGAAGAGAGTTTACAAACAGTTTTGAGTAAGAAATAAACTTGCTTTAATACCAACAGAAGCTTTTTCCATAAAATGCCCTAAATATTTGTGACACTGTTTGCAACAGTGAATTAAATGTGCTTGAGTCTTGGCTCTGGCACTGAGGCAAACTATCATGGGACAACCTGTGTCCCTACTGCTAAACTCGCTTATTCTCCAAAACAGGATGGTCATACACAGACCACATGCTAGGAATGATCTGGGGCCCTTGCTAGCTCTAGGAACTGATAGGGAAAGTGTCAATTGACCCAGGCCTAAACCATGCCAGGGAGGATTTTAAGAATTATGTGGTACAGAGAATCAAGCCAGTGCTGAAGGATGTTCCCAAGTGCTACTTAGTTTTTATATAGCTGCTACCTATTGCTTCACTTTAAGTTATCACAGAAACACCGAATAAGCTGAGCTGGAAGAGACTCACAAGGATCATTGAGTCCAACTCCTGGATCTGCACAGGACACCCCATAAGTCACATCATATGCCCAAGAGCATTGTCCAAATACTTCTTGAACTCTGTCAGGCTTGGTGCTGTGACCACTGCCCTGGGGAGCCTGTTCCAGTGCCCAACTATCCTCCAGGTGAACAACCTTTTCCTAATACCCAAACTAAACCTACCCTGACACAACTTCAGGACATTCCCTTGGGTGCTGCCACTGGTCACCACAGAGGAGAGATCAGTGCCTGCCCCTTCTATTCCCCTCATAAGGAAGTTGCAGACTGCAATGAGGTCACCCCTCAGTCTCCTCTTCTCCAGACTGAACAGACCAAGTGACCTCGGCTGTTCCCCATACAGCTTCACCTCAAGGCCATTCACTGTCTTCACTGCCCTCCTTTGGATGCTCTCTAATAGTTAAATAATTTTATTATACTGTGGCACCCAAAACTGCCCCCAGCATTCGAGGTGAGGCCGCCCCAGTGCAGAGCAGAGTGGGACAATCCCCTCCCTTGCCCGGCTGGCCATGCTGTGCCTGATGCTCCCCAGGACACGCTTGGCCCTCC
The DNA here is from genome assembly GCA_013400735.1 of Pomatostomus ruficeps. Taxonomy (NCBI): domain Eukaryota; kingdom Metazoa; phylum Chordata; class Aves; order Passeriformes; family Timaliidae; genus Pomatostomus; species Pomatostomus ruficeps. The sequence continues at coordinate 39,117 of VYZT01040188.1, forward strand.
TGGCTGCACTGCTGAGTCGTGTTCAACTTGCCACTGACCAGGACCCCAGGGCCCTTTCCATGGCACTGCTCTCCAGCCTCTCACTCCCCAGTCTGTATGTATGTCCAGGGTTGCCCCATCCCAGGTGCAGAATCTGGCACTAACCCTTGTTGAACTCCATAGGTTGGTGATTTCTGATCTCTGATTTGTCAGGGTCTTTCTGCGGGGCCTCCCTGCCCTGGAGGGAGTCAACAGCTCCTCCCAGTTTTGTATAATCTGCAAACTTGCAGTATTGATCTGAAAACTTACCAGTACAACCAGATCATCAGAAAAACTGCCTTTACTGAAACAATACACTGTTAAAAAGTAAGGCCTTCAAGTATGAACATGCCATAGACAATGTAATTGTTCATGCCAATCAAATTTCTGAGGTAATCAATTGCAGAACTTCCACTGAGTTTAGCAGGAATTTATCTTGGGCAAAGCCTGTAGGTAAGTACAGGATAATTGTCAGACCTCTTCTCAGCACACAGTCTATGTGTAACTGCATAGTGGATGCCAGAATATGAGTAATGTACATGCAACACCCTTCTTGCATATCTGTACATGTCCTGATCTCCTATGCCTGACAAAAGGCACTTGAAGACAAATGTTTCCACTTCTCTGATAGAATAAATCCCTATTCCACTGCAGATTTTAAAAATTACCCTGTTTCCAAAGCATGTAAACAGCTCATTTGGAGAAATCAGTCCTTACAACAATGCAATAGCAGGGGAAAGTTGCCAAGTGATTTTAGTCATAGTCATAGTCATTTATGCAGTAAATCATATGCACTTAAACTCCAAGTGAAAATAAATTCTCAGAGAGACTTGGCCAGTGTTTCATGCAGTGTTTTGTTTGAGCAAAGAGAGGGTAAGAGAGCCAGGGACATATGACAGCCAGAGTCACGCCTCCATGACTGCCTTTGTCACTTGGTACCTTTTTCCAACACCCATTAAGGCTGCTAAAAGGACAAATATTTTAAAAACATCATGACCCCTAGCTGTACCAGAGACAGCAGAGCTCTGAAGACCACAGGACAAAGCTTCCTGTACAACAACACATTCTCTTTCCAAGAGTACCACAAAGTCAAGCCAAGCTGGGTCACTCTGACTCTGCAGAGATGCTGTCTCGGTGGGTGTGTAAAGCTACAGCACTCAGGTTAGGAGAAGACAAATGAGCTTCTCTCTGAGCTGACTGAGTCTCACCAATATAACTACAGTGGCATCAGTGGAGTTGTTGTTGATTTGTATTGGTTTGCCATCAGAAACACACCCTGTGAAGTGCCTGGGCTGCATTCAGGGAATCTCTGGCACAGTTTCCCTGGCAGGAGGAAAGATGAGGATGATGTTACGAACTGTTTCTTTCCTCATCACAGAGAACAGTTTTCCATGTCCTCTCAGGGCATAGAAACCGCGGGGTCCTCTGAATTTTTGCTCACTTCTCTGTTGCCAATTTCAGCCATCTAGCAGCCAGGAAATGGCAGCAGTCAAGGTAGAGTGTGTTTCCATTCCTTAGTTTTCTCTAGTCTTGAGAGCAGAGGGGGAGGTGCTGGAAGTCCTTGATGCATGGGAGAAAGCTCCAATGAGTGCAAAACTCTTCAGCAACACAAATTGCCAATTTAAGGACATTTCACACTGCACTCTTGGCTGCAGACTAGAAGCAACATTATGTCTCAACATTATGCTTTTGCGTTTGGCATTCTCCATCCTTAAAACAGCAGACATTGCACCTGCAACAAGATAGGCATATGTTCTTCTGATACTGCCTTAATATCTGATTCCAACCTGACTTATCCTCATGGCTGATGCAACGTTTGTCTTGCTCTGATTCTAAGATTAAATTCTAAATTGTATTACAGTAAAAGTAATGACGTGATACACAGCTACAGTGCTCTGCATGTGAAAATGAGGAAAATGGCACTTCAGTGAAATTAATCACGTAAGGGAAAAAAATTGTATTGGAAGAATAGTTGAGTTTTGCCAGTATACCTGTAACTAAACACACAGTTTCTGCCAAAATAGCCTTGAGTTAAAGATCAAGGCTTTTCAAGATCCAGTCAGAAGATCCATGTGGAAAAGAATGTGGAATGGCTTCAGCTTTTTGTAAATACTGAATTTCAGAATAAAGAAAAAGGTTAAAAAGTTACTTGAAGAGAAAGATGTATTTACCCACATAATAGGTTCAACTGGGTTATAAAGGAAAAAGTCCACAGACAAATTATTTGTTCGAATTTTGCGATCGGTTGCTCAAAGAACACTTTGAATGGCTCCTGTTTCTTTATTTCAGTAAAGGAGAAAAAGATTTTTGTTTTGTTTGGCTGGTTTATTTTTCCAATGGTCCTGCTGATGTTACATTTGATTTCAGATTAAAGTAGTGTATGTGTGTCTGTTTGTGAAGGATAAGAAGAAAGACAGAAGGGCTTGAATTCTCTAACATAAAACTCAAACAGCATCCAATGATGCACATAGGTGGTTTCCAGTAGGAATCTGGAAGTACTTATGTAAATGTTATTTAATCAATAGTAATTTATTTTGCTTTTTTATAAATTGAGTTACATCCCAGAGTAGAGCAATGGTAATAGTATTTGCTTGTTGCTGCAGAAAGGAGTGAAATAATGCCTAAAATCTCAAGCCTCTCAGAGGCAGAGCAGAAGACATTAAAGAAAACATCAAAGCTTTGGGTTCACAGCTGTGGAATTAAAAGAGGAGAGAATGTAAAAGAGAAGAAAACACAGACAGACCTAAAGTACAATGCTAATGATAAGAAGCAACATCAAGAGCTTCTGGTGGGGAATTTCCATCCAGCAAAGCTAGCTATAGGTATAGGAAGGCTTTAAACTGCATGCTGCTACAAACAGACAGGAAATATAGGAGAACAAATACAACCTTACCACATAATCTCCAGAGACATTTAGTTGGAAGAAAAATATTTTATCCGGGTTTCCTGAGAACAGTTAAGTGATCCATAGCTTGTTCCTCTCCCCCTCCCCCCTCTCCATTACCAGTGGCAGGCTTAGCAGACTCCTTTCATATGACTCTTCCTTGGCACCACATTTTCTAGTTTACTAGAGTATTCTGAAGAGGGGAAAAAATTAACCCTCTATACAGTGAAGTGAACAAAATAAAACACCTCAATGTTTATGACTGAAGACCTGGCAGAATAAAATGCAATGTTATGGTAGAATATTATGTAAGTGATGAGAAACTTTCTAAGTAAAATTATTGTTCTACTTATCGGTTGGACATAGAAAGAGCTGAAATATAAGAACCATGGCTGTAATAACAATGAGGATAAATTGAGGAGACATTGCTGAAAGAAGTGTCAAAACTAGAAAAGTGCTCAGAGGTTCAAGATTCTCCTTATGGTATTTGATTCGGTACATAGTCCCTGAATAATTGTTTTCTTATTTGGAAAGCACTGAGAGATGCAACTCTCAAAAGTCTGACTTTTATTAACCAGCCTATAGAAATGGGAGTTGTAGTCAAGTGTGAGAGCTAAATACCCTGTCAGTGAATTGGCTGTTTGCCACTGTCTGGAGATGACACAAATCTCAGACAAAAATTTGCATCAAGCACAAAGAGAGATTTTCTTACAGGGGCTCATGGATCCAGGCTTTAGGACATTTCTTCTTCGTAAAATACGTTTAATTGGGATGAGTGATCTAAGGAAGAAAATTTCTCTGAGGAGAATCAATAATGGGTGGAAGCAGATAAAAGTGTGAGACGGGACAAGAGTGTAACAAAAAACAGGGGGACGGGCTGCAAAACTGTTTAGAAACACATAGCAAAAATTACTGATAATCTCTGTGAATGTTTGAATCTCTGCTGAAAAGAATTTGAATACAAAAAAGGGAAGATGAAATTTAGTGATGCATACAGTAAGGTTACAAAAACACATAATTTTCCTATGGTAAATTTAACAGAGAACATCCTGGACTAACAATAGTACTGTGGTAAATTTACCACAGGAACACTATATTTTTGGTGACCACGGCTCAAAGCTATCAATCTAAGAATAAGGTCACTGTAAGCATTTTAGGAGAATTTTGAGTGCAATTTAAAAGAGCCAAGATGAATTTGAAGATAAGAAGGCATTCCTAAGAAGAGATCTGGAAAGCCACTGAACAGTTGCCCAGAGATCTCGTTCAGCAGAAGGTTCAAATATTAGGAAATATTCTTTGATTACTTAGAAAATAGAAGTAACAATTTGATTGAATTGTTAAAATGAGGCAGAATTTTCATAGCCATCTTCAAAGCAATTATTGCTTCCTCAGGTAAGAAGCTACTAGATATAGTATGTTTGAATGTTAATTAATCAGTTTCCTCCCATGTAGTAAAACACAAAAATACTGGAAAAGTGGCAAGAAGATAAAGTTCATCACATGGCACAGAAGCCTTGCTAAGCATGTGGCAAATACAGTGATCATTAAAAGTCTAATTCTTTGTTCCTTTCTGGTTTGAGCAGTACATGGAAGTTTAATCACACTGAATGACATCAATAGGACAATTTTTATAAGCACAACCTTCTGTAATAGACCCAGAATTCAGTCCAAGATGTCCCAGAGGGAAGGAATAAGGAGTGATGCAATAAAAATCAGCTGGGGATTTCTATCACACATCATATATTCTCTATCAGCCACATTCAAGACAGTTCAAATAATCTTTGGAGGTGAATATCTCATAGACAGTCCAACCAGGGATGTATCATAAGAATGTTTTTATTTGTTCCTTAATGAGGTGTCAAAATACAGAACACATCTATAACCCACAGCTAGAATCAAATTACAGGGATACCAAGTACTTCGTGGGTGAGGATGAAATTCAAAATTATTTTGATAAATTGTAGGAATTAACTGAAATTAATAAAATTACACTATATACAGAATTGTGAAAAATTAAAGGTTTTTGTGCAAAATTAAGAGTAATAGACTAGCAGATTACAAAAGTGAGTAGGAGTTTAAGTTGGGTTGTTGATATAAATCAAACATCATTCCGGGACACATTAACAGAAGTATGGTACGTGTGGGCTAGAGGAGGTCATTTTCAATGTCAGGAGAGAAGCCTCTGCAGGATAATTATGTTGTTTGGAGTGCCATGGTTGAAAAAAACTGTAGACAAAC
>VYZT01040191.1:0-31915 GCA_013400735.1 Pomatostomus ruficeps
TACCAATATTAAATCACAGTATTTTCTCTTTTAGATATTAGTTACTTTAACTAGATTGTGCTTGTTCTTTGATTATTTGCTGTATCTTCAAAGAAGTTAAGGGGATGGAAGTGTTTATTCAGGATTTCATCTGCCAGTTCCTCTACAAATATGATAATCTTTAGTTGAAAAATAAATTATTTTACACATTACATGATAAATTAGAGCTTCTATAAAATGCAGAGCCACAGCTTTTTCTCAAGAGTACATCCCAATTTTCATTAATGTTTCCCCATTCATGTATAAGAGTTCAAATTTGGTCCAATGATTGTCCATTACCTGAACAGTTTTAGTCTAAAAAGACAAATTACTTATTATACTACAAGTGAATAACTTACTTCTTTTCTTAACCAGATGTATCACTAATTCTACCTTTCATAGGCAATAATAACTCCTCCTGCCTTCTATTTTAAGTGATGGTATATATTTGCCTAAGCAAGAAAAATAAAATTACCTTCCTTCCACATTTATTATTACACATCTTCATATCAAAATACAATTTAGAACAAGGTTAAGTAGAATAAATATAGCCTCTCATTGCTATCCTTATTTTGTCTATTGCTGTTCTACTGATTTCAACTGACAGGAGCATTGAGCTGGCTGGGTAGCAAGGTAAATGCAGAAGGAACTATGAATATATTATCATCATCTTTATTTATCTGCACCATCAAACCATATAGAAAGAAATTACAGCAATTTGGGAATTTTGATAGGCTGAGACCTCACTTGTAGTACAATATTCATTGACCCTGAAATATATGTGAAGTAACCTCAGGATGCACAAGCTTCTGTGGGCAACAAAAAATAAAATTCACATAAGGAGGCTTCACATTTAAATTATGCAAAAAACCAAGATATTGTGAACATACATTAGGGCAGGATATGGTCCTTTGAATGTTATTCTCAATGCTCGTACCAGCAGCAACCGTCATCTGCAAAAGGGGGCAACAGAGATTCTGCTGAATGGAACAGAATTTTGTACAGCACTGCAGTATATTTAAATTACACCATACCAACACATGAATGTTATCATTCAAACAAGCTTATCTAAGACAACACTAAAGTGGCTCAACTGAAATTCACATAAAGAAATTGAAAGTATTGTTACATCTCCTGGCTCATGAGGTACCAAGAACAACCAAAGAGTAAATCCCTTTGGTGTTCTGCACTGCATTCACAGAACTCGTTCCTGAAGCACTGTCAACCAGTCTGATAGCTTTGGAGAAATAATCACAGCTCCATGGCCAACTTTAACCTGAGGTCACTACACAAAGCAAGAAGTTTTCCTGCTTGTGAGGTCTGAAGAAAGCAGGATCTTCTACCCCACATTAAAACATCTTATGGAAAGACAGCAAAATAAATAAACCTAATAAATTATTAGGTACAATTTACCCTTAAAACTGATAATTTTTTCATGCTGTCTCAGACTTCCTTCTTGCATCAAACAATCATAAGTGTAGAAAAATAATAGGAAAGAAGCTATGGCATTTAAAAAATCTGGAAATCCCTTCAGCTTCTGAATAATGTATTTTAGCACTGAATGCTATTTTTCCTCTTTTTATGACTGTCTAACTTATTTCTGCAGAGTCCAGCACATAACATTCTTCTTTGGACAGACCTTGACTAGTAGGCAATCTGACCAGATGGCATTTCTTCAGATTTCAAAATTTACCTCAGAAGAAATTAACAGCAGAAATTTTCGAAAAGTTCTGGATGTAAAAAACCCAACAGTTCTAGACTAAACTTTTAAGCAATTTCTTTCTACTGCTGAGAGCATATGTAACAATACATGCAATGTTCATGCTAATTATAGTTGAGCTTTATCATTTCACAAAGTAAATATTGACCTAAGCTTTATTTCTGTGACTATTTACTAACTCAACAGAAAAACCTAGTATTTAGACAAAATACAGTATTTTTGGATTGATGTATTTTTAATAGTAGATCATAGCATATGGAAAACACAACATATTGAAAGATGTGTTTTACTATGAATTTACTATTATAATTTGAGGAAGTTAAGCCTGATTGTATATTACAGCTTACATTATCAATATATTTAACAACAGCCACAGGCACGTATCCATGTCCATCTATCTACAAATCACATATTTCCAATGATCCTCACATTTTGGTTTATAACAGTTTTTAAATACTTGAAATACTTCTAAACTTTTAGTCTTTTAAAGGAGAATTATGCAGTCATATAAAAAAGACTTTTAAGCAAAACTCTCCCTGTATGCTGACAAGTTCTTAACTTGTTTCTGTCAGGTTTCCCTTTTTTAGATTTACAGCCTTAAATATTTGAAAACATTTTCACAATGCTGCTTTTTTTTTACTTAAAGGATATTTCACTTCATACAGAGCAGCTACTTTTGAATAGGTAATTTCCATGGAAAGCAACTTCATGTTCAATTCTTGTATCATGTACAGATGTATCTATAACACCACTGCTGCTCCAGAATTTTTAAGTACATATTATGTCAGCATAGCACTGTCTTAAATAAACAATAATTCAGTGCAAGTAAACACACACATTATAAATTTTACCCATTCAGTCTCATGCATCTTTATTTAGCCATGGTTTAATGCTTCATAAATTACATCTCAGTGTCTCTCTCTCTGTATATACATATATATACACACACACACAACTACTAAAAAATGTTGAAACAAATTAATCTGGATCAATGTGTAAATAATTCACAAATTTTTGCACATTTTAATTTCCATATGTCTGATATATGACTTTTCCTGATAATTTTGCACTTATGTTTAAAAAGGTAGATCTACTGTATACTTTTGACTGCTGCATCTCAGCTCTGGTAACAAATTCATTCTTGCTGCTCATCACTCTTAATAACAATATTCTCTGAGTAACTTTAGCATAATTTTTCAATTGTAAACAGTTTTCCCCCTCTTTCCCCTTGTAAAACTGTGATGATAGACCTAGTTACAAAAGGTATAAAATGAATTCTGTTGAATTCAATTCTATGATGGGTTTAAAGTCCAGTATTTTGACTCTTCAGGCCTACTATGGGAAACTTAACATAGTTGGAAATGAGTGATCCCTGATACTTCAATACTGTAAGGCTATTTCCTTATAGCGATAGTAATTTCCTATACAGCTGGACTTTCAGTATCTAAAGTATCAAGTATAAGAGAAGAAAAATGAAAGAAAAATATTTAATAAAAAGTATAAAATTTGTGCATTAATTCTAAAATTGTTTTTCTTCAAACAATATATGTTGAGACAAATACATCATATTGTCACAATGATTTTACTGTCAATCATTTGACATACAAAAATCTATGAAAGAGTTCTGCATTGTAAGTATTGCAGCAATTCCCATTCATGCACATTGATAAAATATTTATTCCATTCAGGAATGCATCTAATAGTATAGCATCAACTTAGTACCTCATACCTTAGTAACTAATTATTAGACTATTAGAACTAATATTAATGAAACTTTCTATTACAGTTTGGGCTTTCTCCTTTGGAAAATGTTTACCAGATGAGAAAATAAAAGTTTATCAGAGGAGAAAACAGGGTTAACAGGGAGACAAAACTCTGAAAGTTAATCTCTAGAACATGCACATATTCTTGCTTGGAATGAGCACTTCAGCTACTATTTGCTGTAAACCACCTGCAGGGGGACAGATCCTCAAGCTGTATCCTACTGATGGACTCAAAAATGTTTCCAGTCTCCTTTTCATCTTTTGGATTTCCACATAGAAGAGCCTTCTGTGAGGCTGTGACACATCTGAAAACATTTTCAGAAAATGCATCACCTATGAAATGCCCTCTAGGTGCATACGCAGTCACGCTACACCTCCTGGAGTTCCCAAGACCACGTGAGACAAGAATCATAAATAATGCCACCCATACACACCAAACTGGCCTGCCTTTCACAACCAGATGGAAATAGTGACAAAGCATATATGAGACTATAATTTCAGTTTTCTGTGGGAGCAATAAAATGAAATGGAGTTTTTGCTAATTCTCTAAATTAACCTATGAGAAGTAGGTGAAAATTCATTAATTCTGACACTGATATTCCTAACTTTACAACATGTAGCAACTGTATTTTTAACTAGTTAGTTATACTGGTCTTACAAGTGATTCTGCAATCCAGGTCACATGAAACAGAACATCTTTGCCTAAGCACCAACATCATTAGAATCCAAACCTTCTTATAAAGTCCCCAGTCAAAGCTCTGGTAAAGCAGGAACTCCTGCACTCAGTTATGATATGAGCAGTACAGCTCTAATTTCAAGGCCACATCCAAAATAAGGACAAGAAAGTCAGGTTTTAAAATCAGTGGTATTGAAAGTTGCTGAAAAATTCAAAGATAATCACTGAATAAACTTAATTTGCCACTATATTGAACAAAACAGGGCAGCATCTTTCCCAGTTCTTTTTGGTTTCTATAACGTAGATTTCTGACAAGTGGAACCTACTTACTAGAAAATAATGATAATCCTGCTCTCAGAAATAAAAAGAAGTCTCCCTCAGAGCAGTATTTGTACATATGTATGCACACACACTATGCACAAATAAATAACTATTATATGTTTGATGATGATAGTCTGCAGGAAAAAAAAGTAAAAAGAAGTAACAAAAACCACCTATAAGCCATCTGTATCAGTACAGCTCTCTGGTATGTATGTTGACCTGTACACACTTTATCCACGGGAGCACTCCCACTGAACTGCAGGGAACTTCCTGTCACTGCTCAGTGAAATCTACATGTAAAAATCAGCAAGATTTATTCCTCAAAACCTAATATGTAGAAAGACAGACCTTGCAGTCTTTATAGTAGTCTTGTCACAGTATTGTTACATGACAAAATAAGCTGCATGAACATTTTAAAGAGAAAATAAGATTCAAGTATATTTGTTTACCTGTATCAAACTAACTGAACTTTCTAATTATACTTTAAAAATATTTCAAGAAAATCACCACAGTTAAAATAAAATCTTACATTTACACTATAAAATATTTACCATGTTCTCGTAGGAGATGCTTATTACAGTGAATAAAGATTCAGAACAATGATCGTAGAAGCAAAGTTTGAGTTCATATAGCCATAAAACATCTCAAGATCATGCCTTTGTGCTGTACCAAGGCACAGAAATAATTCAGGCAAGTATTCCATCATTAAAAATTTAGTTAATAAAAAGAGTCCAAAAAGGAACTGTCTGAATAGTTCTTACTCAAAAAAGAAAAATATTTCCTTGCCTTGCCTTCCTAATTGTCAGTTTCCTCCACATAAAGTCTTTTCAGACTACAGGTTTGGTTTTGGTTTTTTTTTATTACAAGTGCAGAAAACAAAGGACATGCTCATTTCAGAGAATCACAGAATCATCAGGGTCAAAAGACACTTTCAAGATCATCTAGACTGGCCATCAGCCCCTCACCACCAAAATCACCCCTAAACCATATCCCCAAATCCAGACACCTCTTGAGCACTTCCAGAGACAGTGACTCTACCACCTTCCTGGGCAACTTATCCCAAAGCCTAACCACTCTTTCAGTGAAAAAAAAATCTTCTAATATCTAATCTGAACCTCCCCAGGAATGGCAGCTTAAAGCCATTTCCTCTCATTCTCTCACTTGAGACATGGCCGAAGAGATGGACCCCCACCCAGCCATAACCTTCCTTCAGGTCATTGTACAGAGGTAAGTTACCCCTGAGCCTCCTTTTGTCTAAACTAAACAACTGCAGCTCTCTCATTGGACTTGTGCTTCAGATTCTTTGCCAACTTTGCTGTCCTTCTTTGAAAACATTCCAGAATCTCAATGTCCTTTTTGAAATTCAGTATTGTGTAAAAATATGAAACTATATGAACATTGCACAAATATGGAATACAATACACATTTGTTTGTGTTAGCCTAGACAATGTTACAGTGATTGGTTTTCAAACTAGGTCTGTGGAAATCATGGTGACTACTCTTGTTCTGTCTAACGAAGCATGAACTCTCTGATATTTATGTTCCAGGTTCAATTCCAAGCCATTTTAATGATGACTGGCATGGAAAAGAGGAAGGAAGGAAGCAAGGAAGGTAGGAAGGAAGGAAGGAAGGGGTTAAAGTGAGTGAAAGGGAAAAATAAAAGAAAAAAATAAATCAACAACCAAACACACCTACAGTGATTTCCCACACTCCCTGAAATCCAGCTCCTATAATCGACCAGCTACCAGACCTGCCCCCAGCCTATAGTACTGATCTCTCTTCTCCAGGCTGTGGGGAGGGAAGATACAGAAGTTCATGCACATGTACATTCTGCCCTGCAAAAAGACAAGCACAGTTTACGAAGGTGTGTTAAAACTGATGTTAAACTGTGCACACAGTCCCTGGAGATCAGACCTGCTGACAGATCCACGTTGGATGGAACTTGGGCACACCTGAGGAGCCTACACATGTTTCAGAAATCTCACAGATCTTGTGAAAGAGAGAAATCTCAAAAATAGGACATGGATCACATGGACTATCAGAGCTTTGTTAAAGACAAAGCCAAGTCAAAATTCTGGAAACACATTCAAAACACAGTGAATCATACTTGCTCTAATTTGAAAACTTTGTGTCTTGCTGTATGACTACAGCAGACATCAAAGCCAAAGCCATACTTAAACAATTTTCTACAGCAGCATACAACTTTGATGGCCCCATAAAGGCCAGGTGAAGCCGATTCAAAATCTGTTCCTGTTCCACTCCTCAGATTTCTGCATAAGGAAAAACAAGACAATGAATCACGTATTTTGCAGTAATTCATATTTCCCTCATTTTCCTGAAGGCATGTGCCGGCACATCCAGTTTTCTTCAGAAGGACAGTTTGCCCTCTGATCACTTGGAAGCAGGGTGAGGAGAAAGAAATGTGCCCTTGGGTGAGTTGCAGCACCTGATAGCCATTCTGCCCTGCCTGGGCTGCGGAGGACTCTGGAACACAGATATTTTGTATGACTGTGAGCAAACAAAAAGGAGCAACTGGTACCTCATTTATAACTATAATCTCATTCTACAAGCCCAGCAACTATGGCTAACACTGTTACACACAGTTTTTTCATAGTCTGTCCCCTCAGAGAAATACAGGTACAGATACATAGATATCTGCAGTGTGCAAAGCATTTTGGTGGAACTGTTCTTAGTTTGATTTTTTTCTTTGAAGTGTTTATCCTTCTAGACAAGACATTGCTGAAAAAATTCAGCTTGCTCTTGAAGATACAAGTGGGACAGAAATATTATTTAAAATAATCTATATTATAACTTGCCCCGAGCTTTGCTAGGTACTGTGCAAGTATAGTTGTGCAAATATTTCTTCTATGAACAATCTGGGATACATGTACATTGTTTCCAAACACTTCGCTGCTTTTGCTTCCTTTGCTTTTTCATGTGAGTACAGAAGCCTAATTCACAGACTTCAGGTGCAGTATTTTTCTTTGTATTTATGTATGTCCTTCCAAATTTTTTGAGTTACCAAAAGACATCCAAATACCAAACAAATATACAGCTGTACAGTGATACGTTCATGATTTACACACAGTTTCAGGAACTGAGAGTGATTATGATGCTGCCAAGCAGCAGAAAACACAAATTAACAAGATTTTGGTCTTTGTCTCGGCTGTTCATAATGATTTGGGCAACAGCCAGATGTCAGAAATCAGTTCAGCTTCACATTAATGTCATTTGAAAAATGAGCAGTGGCAGATGCAGGCAGCGAAACTACACCTTGGAAAGACAGCACAAAGGTGGAGGATATCAGTGGAGAGGAGGTGGAGACAATTATACAGGAAATATATATGAAGCTGTAAGTGAGAAAGAGCCTGAATAGAAGCTTCTTTTTTTACTGTCTCCTGAAACAATCTGAAAATTAGGGTATATATGGGATTGAAAACTATTATGTGCATTAGACCTTAGATATAGTTTTGTATCTTTGCATTGCACTTTTTGACACTGGTTTAAAACTCAAATACCACACTGACTGAAAGCCTGAATTTAAAATGCTCCAAGAAGAAAATAAACTTTGGGAACTTTTATTTTCTCCATATGCAAAATTCCCTTCAGCTACTTGAAGCATAAATCAGACCAAATTTCCTAGCAGAGTATGTTGGAAGAGTTATGTCTTTTTAATGAAAATAAACAGAAATTGATGTTGAAAAATCTGTTGAAAATAACAACAAAGGTGCTTGAAGTTGTGTACACCAGGAAACTTGAGGAAAATGAGCAAGACAGCTGGGTACATCCATGACCTCAGGTTTTTTGCTATGCTGCTATTAGTCCCTGATGCTGCAGCAGGGACCAAGGAGTGGTCCAGGAAAGAAAAGTTTTCCTGATACCTACGATCTTGCTTCTCTGCATACAGATATTTTACCTAGCTAAGAACAAGATTTTCAAGTGCAAAAATAATTATCATGCCCATATAAAACTGAGACAGCTTAAAACACTAAATTCAAGAGCAAAGACTTCACTGACTACAATGAAAAGAATGTAATAAAAAGAGTAAAATACTACCCTTGCAACACTTAATCAAACAGCCAAAGAATTAACATCAAAGCATCACTGGATAATTATTGGCTATATTTTTTTCTGTCTCACCTTGACAGCAACATGAAACATTTCAGATCCAGACAAAAGCAGTCTTTTTGAATACGTCAAACTTCAGATATAGACAAATGCATATATAAAAAATACAGAATCTAGTTTGCAAAACAGAGGTACTTTGCTGATTAGTGTAAAAATCCAAATTTAAACCATGAGGATCTAACAACACTACGAATAAAATTCTGTAATTTTAATAGAAAGTAGAATTGTTTAACATTATCTGGGGCCTTAGAAAAAAGAATACAGCTTTCCAATGTTTATTTTTAAAAAATCAAAATTTTGCATCGTATCACTGAAAAGTTGACAAGTGTAACAACCTGTCATATGATTACATCTATATGTTATGTATACTTCAAGTATTACTTTTGTAATCTAGAAAGTGTTCCTAAAATACAGCAAGAAAGGGAGAAGAAAGAGATGAGCTAGTAGGTCCCAGAAGAATCCCCATAAAACATGCAGCCAGCCACCATGATGTAATGAAGATCTTAGCTTCCTAACAAGTTTCCTAACAGTTGAGAATGGGCAGACCAAAGAACCCTGATGAGTTAAAAGACCAGTTCTACAGAGAAGAAATGGAGAGAGCACAGATTAATAACTACGCAGTGGGATAGGGAATCTGAACCAAGAAAGATGAAATGGAATGATTTGCACACCTTATATAATTCAAATATAGTTCAGAGTACTTGAAGCTAAAAGCTCAAGATTCCTGACCCTTGAGGGAGATAAATAGGTTCCTTCAAAGGTGACTCAATATCTGAATGGATTATCTGCAATTAAATGTTTTGAATACAACATTGTCCTCTCTCTTAGCCAAAAACCCACCAGCCTTGCTTCTCAAGGAATGACAAGTATAGACAAGGCATTTTGTCATTTAATTGCATTTTTTCTTGGCAAAACACAATACTTTGCTTCGAAAAGTTGTTTCCTCATCATTTTAGCATCATCACTGTTCACTGGCAAGCATGGGGTAGGAAAACTTCAGCAGCTGCTAAATACAGTGGACTTTCTAATTGGTGCTGAATATCATAGAATCATGTAATGGCTTGAAGTTGGAAGGGACTTGAAAGATCATCTAGTTTCAACACCCCTCAATGGGCAGGGACACCTTCCACTGGACCGTGTTGCTCAGAACTTCACTCAATCTGGCCTCCACAGGAAGGAGGCATCCACAAATTCTCAGTCCAATCTGTTCCAGTGCCTCACCACCCTCACAGTAAAGAATTTCTTCCTAATGTCTAATCTAAACCTACTTTCTTTCAGTTGAAAGCCATTCCCCTTTGCACATGTTCTCCTGTACATGCCCTTGTAAAAAGTCTCTCTCCATCCTTCCTGTAGGCTCCCTTCAGGTACTGGAAGGCCTCAATTAGGTAATCCTAAAGTCTTCTCTTCTTGAGTCTAAACAATCCCAAATCTTTTAGCATTTCAGCATAGGAGAGGTGCTGCACCCCTCTAATCATCTTGGTGGCCTCCTCTGAACTCACTCCAACAGGTCAATGTCCTGCCTGTGCTGGAGACCCAGCACATCTCTGTCAGAGTGAAGCTTAGCTGAGTTTCCATTTCAAAATAACAGTGAGTCACTAGCTTTTCATAAAGGATACATTCAGACACCAAGAGAATGTCTCAACCTTCTCCAAAGCACTGTTGACAGCAATATTTTCCCTAAAGTGTGTACTGTTGTGGTGTGCTCTGGCCAGTTTTGGTCTATCTCATGGCAAGGCTCTGCTATGTACCCTCTCCCCCCCCTCGGTATCGGTTCTCTACCCCATGGAGGGCTCTGTATTGTGTAATCCTATACAAAGCCCGCCAAATTCAACCCTGTGGTGCTCCCCTATTGGATGTCATACCCTTCCCCCACCCCCTCGTGTTGGTATTTATCTGTCTGTAACACACAGTGCCAGTGCTTCCCCAGCACGATCGCAGTGCTGAATAAACCATCTGGGAAGCCCCTCTGCTCATCTCTCCTTCTTCGGTGTGCCTGGAACCTCGGTGGGTTGGGTGAAACCCTACAGGAACTTTGCCAGCCCTCCCGTGCCTTAGAGCAGCCCGGCAGCCCCCAAAACCACAGACGGATGCTCAGTGCCCTCCTGGAACGCACCGCAGCAGTATACGGAATATGTTATAGGTTTTAAATATAGCAAATTTATTCCAGCTTGGAAACACTCAACCACTCCCACCAATTCCTTGCAATAATAAATTCTTCCACCAAGATGTTCTGTATTTCAGTTGTAAATGAAATTAAAAGGCTAATTTTAATGTAACCTGCACTATCACAATTCCAGAGAAATCATAAAAGAAAATACATCTCATAGGTATTAAGATACTGCCGAAAGGAGTTGTAATTGCAAATATGCAGATGACAGTAAATTCCCCAAAAGAGATATTGCAGATTGACTGCCAGCTCTTAGCCTGTGCAAAACAGAAAGTAATTCAATTTCATATATCTTGAAGTGATTCAATTATTTTATTTCACTGTGATCTAAACTAGGTTGCATCAGCTTGCACATACCAGCAGTTAATAATGTGCATAAATAGTCATCCTGGTTAAGCAAACTGACAGGAATGTCTTAAAAGGGATATCTTATCAGCAGTGAAAACAGCTCAGGCACTCAGCAGGGGGAAGGAGGAAGGGAAGCAGAGACAATTCTTTTCCAAGCTTCTGTTCACAGTGAATGTGCAGCCGCCGAGCCCACACCTTGCGGAAACCCATAACATGATGTTCCCAAAAATGGAAAGCCAGAAGTGCCAAGCGGACAGTCACATTCTAAAATTTGCATATGCAAATGCAAATGTTTCCCTGGCAAGCTGCCTCCAATTGTAAGAAAATATCTCCATGGGTGACAGTTCTCTATAGGTCTGAAGAGCTGACTTTTGAAATTAATCTTTCTGGTATCAATGGGAAGGGTGCAATGCAATGAAGTGTCTCTTGTAACTAAAAACTACCTTGAGTTAGCAGTTACTTCACTGATTTTAACGTGTATTTCTCTAATCATTATAATTTTTATAGATATGGAAGAGGTGTTTTGTTAGGATTCACTGTGAATTTTTCCTTCCTTCTTTCCTTCCTTCCTTCCTTCCTTCCTTCCTTGTGACTTCAGAGTATGATTAATTTTTGACTTTTTTCCATTTATTTATTGCTTCTCTTTTGCTTCATGAGGGCTCATGACATTAATTTAAATGAGGCATTACAATTTTTGGAGATAGAAACATTACTTAAAATTGTAGCAGTATTCACAGGAAATAAGTTCAGGAAGAGTTGGTTACCAAAACAATGACATTTAGTCAATACTTTATATTTCAACTTAACGTTGCAATTGAATAAGTAGTGTTCTGAATACACTATATTATCTTTCAACAAGAGGGAAGAGCAAAGCTATGAAGATTTTAATCATGTGTGTATTAACTAACACTCTCTCCAGACAATGGCTTGGGTTATGTACTTGTGTGCACCAAAGGAATGCATGATTAATACTGGCAGAAGACTTGGTTAATAATATATGGGTCAGAAGGGTAGTGGATTTAATCACTAAGGCGACAAAAGTTGTAGAACAAAGATACATCATTATATCGATACATGTATCCTTTGATAGTCTTAGCTGTGACAGTCATGTAACCATACTTAATTGAAGTATTATCTTTTTTAGCTCAGAATCCCACTCTTTTTTTAGGTCAACAGTTCTGCCTCTTTTGATGCAATTTTAACAGCTGTATTGTTTTACTCATTCAACTGTCTCAAATACAACAATGGGTTTAATGATAAGCATCTATAAGAAAAAAAAGTCCAATACATTTTGCATCCGTATGTGATACTGAAAAATTCAATGGTGTATAGTGAGAAAAATGCCCCAAGTGCTTCTACAATAATGTAGGAATTTTAAGGAAATTACCGTTATGATTTCATGTCAATTTGTTTTGCAAACTTACTCTGTTTCAACCATCATCTCAGTAAAACTGAAAATAAAACATTTTACATGCAAATTTGTTTAAGTGAGTTTATGTGGTTATGAAGCTTCTTCACATCCACAGAATCATAGAGCTATGCCCATAGTTTGGGTTTGCTGTTCAAGAATTTCAATACACTTGAAATCCTGCTAGAAGCTACTGAAGTGTTACTTAAAAAAAAAAAAAAAAAGAAAAAAGAAATTATATGCATGGCATTCCAGTACAAGTTTAGTTATCACTTAAGCATTAAAGCTGCCTGTCTGCGCTCCTCTGCTGTGACCCTGCAAGAGCATCTCTCTTACTTCTGCCTTAATTACTGAAAGCATTTTCACTACAAGACTACAAGTCAAGATTTAAAGGATAAATCTTCCATGCCACGTCCTACGAACCCACAGTTGTGATCTCTACACACCCATGGGCCAGACAACTCTTTAGGCTGTGACAAGCTCAGAGTGGAATGGTTTTCTTCTGCCACTTTTGTATCATGCTGCCAAATAAGTAGATCAATTACTGACTCTCACTATAACAGTGATTCTGAGATGATCAGGTATTGCAGTGATGGGCTGGTAAGAGACAGAAAAAATGAAACCTTCTGCTTTTCACTTTCCTGAGGAGTTCAAATGAACCCTTTTCTCTTTTCCGGTTTGTGTAAGATTCATCAATTTATCTCCATATTTGAACTTCCTAACAGAATTTTGCCAAAACGATAAAATACAGAAAGAGTGCAACTGATGACTTTACCGAAAATCTCACTCATATAAATGCCTGGTTTGGTCTGTTACTCCAGTGATTTTATGGTTGTAAGTTTCAAAGACTGGATGCCAATTAATACATGTGGGCTCCTCTGTAGCCATCTATTTTTAATTCCATCAGAGAGGCTTAGTGTTAAACATGTGATGGAAGAAATGTTAGTCAGAGGAAAGCAGATGGGATAGCTAATTTTTCTTTCACAGCGTTTACACAATGATGAATTTTTTTTTCACTCTCACAGCAGAAAAACAAGAATACCCCGCTCAGATATAGCAGTATTCATCAGCAGGCTTTAGACAGGAAAATACTAAGTTCTGATCTGGTTTTATCATTAGGTAGCCTGGCAATAGAATGTCCCAGTAAAGGAATGAATCTGCAGTTAGTGCCAGTAGTCCCCAAGCTTCAGGTGCTGCTCAGGTCTCCAGGCTGAACATACTTTGGTGTGTCCCTCTGGAGCCTCCTGCTCCCTCAGTGCATGCGTGAGTTGCACACAGAACAAAAAGTACATTTTATGACTTATTCCTTATATATATAAGCCGGCAAAGAGCAAGAGTTAAAAAGAAGCCCAGCCGACTGTCCAGACCAGACACAAAAATGAAACAAAATATGCCAGCCATGAGGATGGCTGTACTGTGCCATAGAAGACCTCTGAATTTATCCCGAATTTCCTAACTCCAGAAAGGAAAGTAGCATAGCTGTACCAGTGGCATATGGAGAAGGAGCACTCACTAACTCAGAAACAACCACAGAATAACCTGGATTTGGATACAAAGCAGGAATTTCTACATTGCTCTGCGCCATGCTCTGCTGAGTGTTAGCTTCCTTGGGACTGCTGTCAGATGTACAAATTCATGGGGCTCCAATAGAGAAGATGAAATGATTCAGACCTCATAATAGTTGTTTCTAAGATCTTGGATGACTCAATTGACTCTTATTATAACCTTCAAAACTAAAAAAGACAGAAACTTCCATTTTAAGAAACATGATTAAGACAGAGATTCTTAAGTAAAGCTTGTTAAAAAAGATGTCGGCACTGCGAACACAGTACACCAAGTTTTTATATTCTGAATATTTGCCTAATTAGGTTTTCAGCACTGCTTCTTAGGACTGTATATCATATATTATATTAGAAAATACACTACACCTCTTATTATCCTTGAGATTATTAGTATAAACATTACTGACTAATTCAATGAGAAATCAAATGCCATGGTGGTTTTTACTGATGTATGTAGGTTTATACTTAGGTACAGGGCTTCAGTTTTAACCATGTCATTTCAATAAGAATATCATCCCATGTTGCAAATAAATGTTCTGTTTGCATATAACAATGTAGATAAGAAATAATCCCTACAGCTGCCAGAAGAAGGGTAAAAGAATCTACTGCTCTCAAGCAGTTCTGCTGAATTTTAAGTCATATGGAACATGAATGCTGAACTCTTGCATGCTGTGCAGAATAAAACCATGCCACCTGTCGCTTCTTGGCTTTTTTGGAGCGCCTACCCGGATCACAGGTGACCCAAAGCCGGTGCGACCCCAGTGTCCCAGAACGTCCTTTGGGGGGTGGTGGCACCGGGAGGGTAACGGGCGACCCCACCAGTGGGTGCTGGGTTTGGCGAAGGGTAAGGGATTAGTTAAAAGGCGCAGGAATCCGAAGGAAAGGAGGGACTCGAGGTGTGAGCAGACTGTGCGGTTTATTGACACAGCGGGAGCTCAGGGACCAAGAGCCCAGAGCTGCCCTTGGCACAAGCTTTTACCTGGAGGCGAAGAACCAATCAGGTGAGGGGAGGAGCTAGGGAGGGTCCAGGGCTAACAGTCCAATAACAAGGGAGAGAGGGAGGAGTCGAGAGAGGGACAACAAATCAGTAAGTGACAACTGAGCAATTAAGGGGAACTTGGGGGCAGACCTCTAAGGTCTCGGACTAGACCACTGCTTCTTCCATCCCTAGGTGGGGCTCCTGGGTCCCGGGAGCCTTCCACCAGGATCCCTGTTTGTCTTTGGTATCTTCCGGGGCCTTCAGGCCTTTATTGTTGTGGTGAACAACCCCAACAGCCACCCACATGAGAAAGACTCTCCAACTGTGCTAAATTCAAAAGGCAGCTAAGACAATCAAGACAACTCCCTCAAGTATGTGATTTGAGAACTTGATCATCAGTAAAGAGGAAGATGCGGACTGCAACTTCTCCAAACCATGTTGCTTATGGATGAAGGATTCCCTTCAGATTTGTGTGTTGTGTCAACAGAAGTGCAAAAATTCTGCAATGCAGAATAATGGAAAAACATGAATGAAGCTCACTCATTTTTCACTTTCAAGATCAGCAGAAGCAAGTTCATCTGTTCTGGAGAAGTGAAACAAAAAACTCTTACTAGCTTCAGGAATATTAAGAATGAATTTATGAATTATCAGAGCTCCTGCCTCAGATATTTACTTATTTTCGATAATGTAAGAGACAAACAAACTGCAATTTTTACTTCTTGGTAAGTATCATTTCAGGTTACTTATAAATGTGTTCTGAAACCTGATTTTCAGCTTTAGGCCCACATGAATCACAAGAGATGTCTTTAAAATCTTTCAATGGCTGGGCATAATTTTAAGGTAATTCCAGATAACCTTTCTCCAAAATTTCCAAAACAGAGCTTTGTGAACTATCCAAAGTATCTTGGCGATGAAAACAATCACTTTTGCTCAACACATTATTGCCATTAAATGAATATAGAATAGTTGTATACAGTGCTACTGCTTTCAGGAAAAGCTGTTAACAAATACCTTCCAAATTGCTGATTTCATAGTCTTCTAGTGTTCAAGATTATTTAATAGATAAATATCTTGTTGTTAGAACAATCAGCACTACTGCCAATTCACCTAATTATTTTTAAGAGAGAAAAAATACAGTTCTGTCACCCCAAGAACTGTAACCAATATACACCTTCTGTGGAGTTAATACACTATCATTTATAGACCTCCAAAAGTTCCAAAGTATGAGGTGATGATAAAAAAACCAAACCATGTTACATTTGGATCTGATTATTTTCCAAACACACAAGGATACCTCGCTGCACTTGATGCACCAGCTTTCTGAAACCACACTTAGGAGAAAGGGCTGGTTTAAAATAACTAAATCACTTTCTTAAAAGTGAAATACTGATACTAATACTGCTAATAACAATTAAAAAATTCAATTAGCCCTCTGTGATATTCACAAATTTGTACGTGTACTTTTCCCCATGTCACTTCCTGACACTATATGAAAGAACATGCATGAAAAATCTACTTACACTTTGAAAGCAAGATAGAGTACTATTTGCTGGATGGAAATGAAGTGGTACATCTCCACCTGCTCATGTTTTATTATGGTTTTGAATACTTAAACCTTTCATTGTTCTTCATCTTCTGAATGACATGTTACTGTCACTGCTGTTGAAAAGGATCTTCTTTCCTAAATTACTTTTGAGTATTGAGATTTTAGAGTATAAATTATAGTTCTAGAAACAAGACACGTCCACTGATGATAAACTCAATTGCAAAACATGTAAAATGCCTTAAAAACCTGGAAGCTCCAAACATTTTTTCCAAGTACAATAAACATTACATGTCTGACATAGTAATGTATTCTTTTCTGGTTTTCCACCTCTGTTCCAACCTTCCCTTAATTTGATGTGTCAAATTTTTACACTGTGCACTCTTTGCAGCCAGGATTACATTTCTGCCCTGTCTGGAACAATGGGACCTCTTGCTTAATTAGACTTTTTCAGTAGAATCACCAATATTGCAGAGTGTATACACTATATAGAGCCCCAAATGGTCCCAATGTTAACAATAGGTGTAATATTTCTGAAGAGAACAAATGTTGTAGGTCACAGTGACGAAAGTGTAGAAATATTCTTTGTAAATATTATAGCTAGTTCAAGGTCTTTACATGAGGTATAACCTTATAATAAAATGTTAAAAATTAAAGCCAGCAGGGATGGATTAAGAGGGATCCTGCAGATTAGGGATCTGTAAAATCATGAGGCAGAAGTGGAGCAGCAGGCGGCATTTCTGGACAGGGCTGATTGCTGCTGGCCAGACACCCATCACAGAGAGTTTCACCTCTGTGTTTCTGAAGGAATTAAACAACTGCAAGGCTGAATATTGAGTTTGGTCACATGCAAAAAGAGGAAGAGTCCTTTGTATAGGTGTTCATCTTGGAGATAAGAGACACTAAAAATCAAAATGTATTGTGCTGCAGCCTTTGCACAGGTTAAGCCTAAAAATATAGACTGGATGGTTTCATTTTACTTCAGAGCATAAAACACAATGATTTTTACAAAACAAAAAAACCCAACCAAACAAACCCAAACATTGTGAGAGCCAATGGTTCTAGAAGTGTTTCTCAATTTCTCAAGTACATGAATAAAAATATCCACTTCGTTATATATCTTATGCCTCTACTATATCCATCATATCCTGTACCTTTTTTGGGCTCACATAAAGCTCAGAGGAACTCAGTCTAAATTAAAAACTTATAAAAAACATAAACTAAAGCTTGCATTCTACTTTATTTTATAAATTAAACTGGAATTATGATGTCTAGGATTTCTCTGCACCAGGTTTATCTACAGGAACAGGGGGCAATAATCAAAAGGGTGATGTTTTAATTTTTTTTTTTTTTTTTTTTTTTGCTCACAGAGAGGAGGGATAGGTAGCTATGTTTTAGTTTCATTGCACATTTTTTGGATTACATACTTTTAATATTTTTTTTTAATTTCAATCCACTAGCCGTTGCTTTTCCGTTACCTAACTGCCCACCTTTTTCTCAAACACTGTAAATAATTTTGCCCAGGAACAATTTAAGCACCTGAGAAGCCTCCCACTTAGAATCACAGCCCTTATGAACTGGTACTACTTCCACTTCAGATTCTCTTGCAGCCTTGAAATTCATTTACCAATGGCCTGACAGGCAGCGTGCCCACTTCTCATATGCTGCTGTTCTTACTGCCTCTTGCCTTTCTTAAGGACTTTGTGTTACCAACCCACAATAAATTGTCCAACCTGCCTTGCTGATGCTTTGGGCTTGCACACACTCTGTGCCCACTAGGTAGCACAGCACAACTGAATACTTGGCTGGGGCCCATAGGAACATTTAAGGTTCAGGTCAAGGGGAGGCAACACACAGATGTCACATGGTCTGTGATCACCCCCCTGCTCACAAGCTCCAGGAAGGTCAGTCTGGTTGACAACTTTATGCTGCAAGATGTTTAGGCATCTCGGCCACTTTTAAAAACTACACCATTCCTTATTTAGATTTTTTGTTAGTATAGTACTGGGAAACATACTTCAGACTAAGGGCTTTTTGACAGCTGGCAGTGTGCTGAATTAGGCAGAAAGCACTCTTAGTTCTTGTTCACAGTCTGTGATTGATTTAGGGTTTTATAGACACATACACACAAAAAAACCCACACATATAAATTGAAAGCAAAGGCTATTTTTGACATAATCTTTATCATGCTGATTTCAGTTTTTATTTGAATATACCCTCAAAAAAACTTGCATATGTAGCATGATAGTGGCCACTAATACTTCACTGAACAAATACTCATGCAAATCCCAGCTGTAAATATAGGTTAAGTCTCTATATTTTTTAAAAGGGTATCTCTTTAAGTACATAGTAGAATTCTGTGTGCATCTGCCTGACTAACATAAAAACCTGTCCATATGTTGTTACAAGGGTTTTTAACAGAACAATTTTATTGGGGAATTAAGTCGAACAGACAGACCTTAATAACAGAACTATGGGATATAAGCCATTTTTAATTGAATATTACAACTGGCAGCATACTTAACCCTCTTATGTTTAGAACAAAACGACATAGATTTAGATTTTGCATTTAATAACAATTTATTTCCCAGACACCCTCCTTTCCTAATCATTTAAGTCTTTCAATTCCATCAGATTTTGAAGGGATAAGCTACTAATAAATGCAGTTTTACATCTATTTTATTTAAACACAGAAATAAGTAAGTAGGAATATAGTTACAGGAATTCCCCAGGTAAATATTTCTGTGGTTTAACTTCTAATCTGTTTTTATTTGGGAATTAATGAAGATAGCAGCAAAGCATCAAAATGAGAAACAAGATGCATATTCAGTTCAGGTATTCTAGGAAAACAGCATGAAGCCTAAAAAGCAAAACCAAAATATTTTCAGGTTGATGACTACTTTTGAATTTTTGTGTTCAAATATGAAACTTCTTCAATTTTACTCTTTCTAAATATTTTCATACAATGTGGTACTGTATCAATGCTACAAAAAATAATTCAAACCTTGTGTGAAAGTCCATAAATACTCAAAACTACTCATATCAATTAAACTATAAGGAATATATATATGTGCAGCTAAAAACCTTTACCCTTTGATATATATCATGCAGTTCTTATGAAAACTGCATAAAGAAGGAATTAACAAAAATTATTTTGATAAATAATGGAGGAAAGATGGTGAAAGATACTCAAAATGCTAATCTCTTAAGTTCTGGATTGGGGCTTTTTCTCTGCACTGGTTTCTGGAAAAAAAAACCAACACAAAGAAAAGTAACAAAAAATTATTCCTACAAGTACTACAATAGATAGTATGTCTACTATTAAAAAATACTGAAAACATAATTCTAATATGAAAAACATATTTCAGTTTAAAGGCATAGAGAAATCCACTACATGCTGGTTGACATTAGAATCTGAATTAGGAGAGTTTATATTTATATTGGTCACTGAGAATAATTAACATACTGGAATCAAAATGAAGTCAGTGCTAATGGGGATTTTATGCTGGGTGGAATATATTGCACTTGTGCAGTTGATATCAGAGTTCTACAGAGGGGAAAAAAACAGAGAAAAAATAGTTGTCCCTGAAGTGCATGTGTGTGACTCACAATGTGTGCAAGAGAAACACCAGTGAAGTGTGAAGTGCTGTTTATACCCAGCTCCTTTACAGAGAACAGATCCTTCAAGATTACTTTCAAATATATATTATTATATATCATATATAAAAATAAAATGACTGTAATACTGTGAGAACAAGGACCAGATTTAGCTAATGATTTTGGTTCTCATTGTCCCTTTCATTTCCTCAAGCCACAAATCAAGAATTTGCCTTTACTGTTTTGCTTAAGTAGGTGTAAATTCATTGGAGCGTCCTCCTTCAGAAACGTAATAATACTCCCTAATTATAAATGTGCAAGCATTCAGTGCAATTTTAAGTGTGGTTTTGACACACAAAGCTTTTGGTGTAATCTCTTGATCTCTCACTATCGCGTGCCTGACAACAGAGTTGGAAATTTATGACGGTAACAGGGAATTATAAGGCTGAGTCTATTTCTAGAACTCCATCATGCTCTCTACATTCGTTTCCCCATAGTATTTTCCCCTGAGGAGCTGTGTTGCACTTTCTTTGCTCCCACCTCCACATGGAAGACCCTTGAAACCTATAATTTGGAGAACCAGAGGAAATGATGCTGCAAAAGTAGCTAACTGTATTTTTGCATTATTTGCAGAATTTCTTCCAGGGTTAATGTTTTCTCTTGTTTCAACAAGAGCATAAGTTATTCTTTAAATCAGTAATTGGTTTTAGATGCACTCCACTCTATCAACTAGGAGATACAGGTAGAAGTGCCAAAAGAGGAAAAGAAAAAGAAAATAACCACCATAATATAGTTTTCAAAAGGATATTAAGGAATTTTTATTTAATAGTAGATTACAATCAATTATTTTGTTGTCTTAATAAAAACTGGTTTTTTTTCAGGAGTATTCATTAGGACATACTGCTGATGTATACGGAACTCTCTTACGTATAAACTGTGGAGCTGGAAGGGCTTTATTTGCCATTGCATGTCTGTAGTTATATAGTTTTCCTTATAGGTACTATCTGCCCTTATGGTTTTCCAAATTTTTACCACCAGAACTGACCCAAATAGAAGAATTTGAGCACTAGAGGACATTTGAATTGATATATTCAACAGATCAAATTTCAGACAGCGTAATTCTCCCTCTGGAACACTTTCCCATCACTTGTTGGCATTGCCACAGCACCCATCATCAGCTTTTGAAACAGAACAAATGTAATTTGTACTAGTTTTTCCATTAGTTGTACTCCACAGTAGTATCCAGCTTTAAATTTCATATTCTATCTGCAGATTTTTAGTACCATGGAGAGTCAAATTCTGTAGTAATAGAGATATCATGGCAGAGCAAGCCAGGCTGTTGTGCTTTGTGAAAAAGGGTCATAGCTGGCACACACAGAAAGTCTGCAATATTTATGTAGAAGTTTCTTCAAAATCCATGCACAAACACATCATGGAGAAGCAAAACCAGAAACTTGTTCCTTCCTATTCAGACAGGTGAAGGTAATCTTACAATCAGAGGTAGGCTGCACATTTATTATACCCTTGTTCTGCAACTCCAGGTCAGCCTCCAACAGTGAAAACTCTCATAGATTACAGAGTGGGCAGAACACTGTTCCTTGACCCATCTACTATGCTCTGAGTTCAATTGTTGCGTTCAAATATGCAGTAAATATATGCAGTACAGAATTTATTTGGATTTTCAATCATTTGTGAAGTTGGCCAGAACTTGCCAGCTCAAGTGAGACGGAAGAACCGGTCAATTTTCTGCAATCTCAGAGGAATCCTAAGGTTACCAGGAATGTTAGAAGAATTCTGGGGTTATTATGTAATTAACAATATATAATGGTAGTATCATTAGGAGCTATAGATCACCACTTAGTTATTTTAGTATTTTTTCACATTAGCTGCTTGCTTCCTTATCACTGTTGCCCTTTTATTGTTGCAAGTGAACTCCTGTTTTTCCACCTGCTTCTAGCTATTGGATTTTCTCTGGCAAGAAAACCAACTTTGTTCAAGAGCAAGTGTCTCATCACAGAAAGTTCCTATTAACTAGAGCACCAGCCCCAGCATATGATATTTAAACTGGTTTTCAGAAACACATTAAAAAGCTCCGAAAAGAATTCACAAGGTTTTTTAATCTGTTCTTGACTTCCACTGCACCGCAAGACCAGTTAAAGTCCATTTCAAAATGAAGATGACTCATGCTCCAGTTCACTTATCAAAAGAAACACTTCTGATAAGTGAAACTGCAATTTGCTGCTGACAATGATAAGGACAGGAATACCACTGGCAAAGGTTTTCCCATGAAATTTAGGACGTAGCTGGATTAATGGAACCATTCCTGCCCTCTTAGTTATTGCTTCTTGCTTTCTGCAAACATTGTTCCACTTTAAAGCACTCTTTGTCATTATTCAAACTAAACCAGCTTTTTCCTTACAAAGGAGGTTGGCACCTGTACTCATCAGGGGACTCTGACAGCCCAAGTTCTAAACACATTGTGTTCAACAGAGGCAACTTTCAGCACATGACACTCAAATTCACAGTAGCAAAGCTGATAGTTATACTGAACACCAATTTCCTAAATTTAGCCTTAAGTACCTGCTGTGCAGAAAATAGGATGTGTTTGGGCAGGAAATTTTGGGATGTCTCATTTAAGGAATGTGTTAAGGAAGAAATTTTACCATTACAGTGTTTCTTAAGTCCAAGGACACAGTTAGTACTCAGAAGTTTTGCTTTCACTAAACAAATACTTGCAAGTGCAAGCGACTGGCTCACTGACCTAATGTATGCACTGTGAATTCATATACGTACCCCTTCCCTAAGCACAGTTTACTTGCTTCCTGAGGAAGCAGTGGAATATAGGTAACATATTACAGTAGTGGATTTAGCAGAACATTTTGAGGACTACTTAATCAAGCAGATGGATATGTAGCTTGGAGAAACAGTATTTCATCCAAAGCACACTCACACTGTTACTTAGGATTGCAAGGGGACATTTTGGTAGACTCACGCTATTTCGTGCTATTTCCATCTTCCCAGCTGAAAGCAAAAAAATATTTTTGTACAGAGGTCACTGCCATGGTGTTATCCAAGTAACACCATGTTGATGCTGAACATACTCACAATGTAAAGACATTAACAACAGTATCTAAATAAAATTAGAAGAATCAGCACTTCATGCATAGTATGAATGGCATTCATTAATTGTTATATTAAGCTGTGAGATCATCCTGTATCCTGCTCTGGCTTTGTACACAGGCATTACTGAATTCTGTATGGAATTTTAACGTCATTCAATATATTATTTTTAATATCTGGTAAATCCTATTGCTGTGAATGTATGCAAACAATTGTCTTTTACAAGAAATGCTTAACAATAGAAGTGTAAAATTATTTTTAGGAAAACAACTATGGTGCGCAGAGAGCAAATGTAAATATGGTGTTAACAAAGGCAACTTCTAGGAGGAGGCAAGATTAGCAAATAACAGTGGAGCCAAGTTGAGACTGCTTAATGTCTGTCTCCCTACAGCTGGTACAAAATGCCCACTCTCCCATCTGTCTCCAAACAGATATACCCATTTGGGAGGTATCGTCTATAAATACAGACACCACCACTCTAACAGGAAAAGCGTCATAACAGACATATTAATGCTCTCTAAGGTACACTGGTCTAGTTTAGTCTCAATGGCCAAGTCCTATTCCATAGCTACATGCCATCAGACTGTAATATAAATAAATTCAATTCTTGGAAATCTGAACAAGGTGGTGATAATGATGGAAAGAACAGGATGGCCAAACTATGCCTATAAAAATTAATAATGACTACAGTCTACCTTAGACCTTCTATGAAGAAGTAGTGCATACTATTAGTTTGTTCTCACTCTATCCACAAATGAAATAAAATAATGCTGAGGCAATTATTAATTATAAAACCCCATTTATTTGCTTTCATACACTGTTTTATAAACAAGTTTCATGTGCACTTGCTCTTACCTATTATTTTCTTATTATAACATATGGAATTAATAGGAAGGCCAACAGTGTATTAGTGTTACAGACACTGAAACAGTGGAAATGTCAGAATTATTTTCCTAACTTTAACTACAGAATAGCATCAAGAGAAAAGTATTACATAAATTTATGTCTGTCCTCCCATTGTCTTAACAGTTAATCTACAACAACACCTACTTCCTATCAGTTAATTTTACCAACACATCAAAAAAATACAACTTCAGAATATGAAGAGGCTTACAGGCAGAAGTGGGGGATATTATCGGGAAAGGAGCTGAATCTAATGAATAGGAACTAAAAATATACCAAATTTAAGGAGAAAATGTAATCAGAGGAATGAAAACTGAACACTAGTTGCTTCGTATGGAAGCACTGCACTGTTGCAGAGTGGGATATACAAGAGTGTCACTTCATCACATAGATCAAGGTAGTATACAAAAAGTCAGCTTTCATTTTTCAATACAGTTGCACAGGTCAGATTTTTTAGAGAGATAAATAAACTTTTTTTTTTAAGTCAAAAATACAATGACTGAAATACAAGGAGGCTTGCTGGAGAGCAGCTTGCATTGACACTGCACAGCCTCTCTCGCAGTCTCTGAGTAGCAGCAGCTCGGTGCTGCCGTGCCAATGCGCTGTGCAGGTACAGTGAGCACACTCTGTCTCTGAGAGAAACTCCCAAGGCACCCGGAAAATAACCAACAAAATAATCACTTCTATGAAGTGATGGGCCCAGAAAGATCTGCCCCTCGGCTTTCTCCTGAAATATGATTTGGCCTAAAATTTAATAGTATGAATCTCTTACAGCTGTGTCCTTACCTCAGAATATAGATATATTTTAAAGGGGAGTATTATTATGTAACTGTATAAATACTCCATATATTGATAGTTTAGGACAGAATTTATTTTGCAAAAGAAAATAAATTCTGACTTTGTACTCACCAATTAGAAGTTTCCCTTAAAACCACTGGAGGGGACTCAGTTATTCCAAAACAAAATTAAGAGAAATGCACATAATTCTACATGTTCATTCAATTAAAAAATGGCTATTTTGACATTTAAAAAAAATTCTTGGATTAATTTAACATTTCTCTGTGCCCCTGAAGTATCACCATAACCAATATTTACAATACTTTAGGAATAAAATTAATTCACAATTATTAATATTTGATTAGATTCTATACATAGGTGTAACTGACTCCTAGCAGGCTAAGTAAGTATTAGAACAATATTCTACTATTTAAATATTGAAAATGAGAATACAGGGCCTCCAGGCATTATATTGTACAATAACCACATGCAGATTTGAGGGTGCTTTGATTTGGGAAGAGAAGTTACTGATTTTCTTTGGTCTTGGTACATATAGAATGCCAACAGAAAAGCACAGTATTTACTTATAGGAAGATTTTCTTAGGTTTTTTTTCCCCTACTGAAAATTTCCAACTACATTTTTAATATAGGAGACAGCATTTATAATTTGGCTTGACACTAAAATGCATCTATTCAAGTAAAGTTGCAAACCAGAAAAGTCTTAGCAGCTTAACTTGTACTAGAAAATACTGATAAACAGATAGGAGCAAATAAATTAACTCCTATATGGGAAAGACCTACAGAATACTTATATTATCATATTAATTGCAGACCTGAGGGCCTGCATCAGGCAAGGAGATAATTTCATTATTTTACAGAGACATGCCTCAGAGAGTCTTCATTTTTAATCTTTATTTCCTAGGGAGACATGGCATTTGAAAATAAATACCAAATTCCAACCCGCTCCAAAGCCACTCCTCTAAGAATTAAGAGTATAAAACATATTAGAAACTGTCAGTATCAGTGCACCATCACTGAAGAAGCTTAAGGTCAAGTAAATGTATTATTCATTCACTATTATGAGCTATATGCTCTTTCTAAATGTAAATTACACTCTGTAATTATTTCTCACTTTTAAAGAGTATCATTCATAAAGCAAATTAAAATGATATGATTCAAATAATCAAAATTCCTGTACAACATCCCAGAGGGCAGCTGCAATGACATGATAAATTACACAAGTTTAGCAGTTCAAGACTTTATATAGATTAGAAAGAAGTCATCAACTCCAGAGAGTGACAGAGTGCAATTCTGCCAAATAGAAGATCAAAGCAACTTGTTTGCTGATTTTTCTGGGGGAAGGGGTGGGAATAGTAATGTTGCCAAACTCAGTCATGGTAACTGGAAGCCAAACTGCCCCAACAGGCTCCCTAGCAGAGGGCAGGCAGGGGGATGTTCTGCCAGGGTGATTTGGAGCACACTTTCAGGAGACAAGAAGCTGACATGAGAGTTTACAGGTTCTGAAAGGATAGGTCCCATTTTCACATGCTGACCTCTGCAGCAGCCTACTTGACTCCTCTGTTAGATTTGTTAACCTAATAAAACCAGAAATTTTCATGGGAAAAAAAACCCCAAAACCCAACCAACAGAAAAACCCCAACAAAACCCCACAACTGCCATGGGGATGATTTATATCATCCAGCAAAAGTCCTGGCAATGCACAAAGGGACTGCAGAACTTTGAGGCCACAGCCTGGTAATGGAAGGAGAGAAAACGGATCCATGAGAACCCCAGGGACAGCAGACAGCTGGTGTATCACATTAGGGGGCTGCAATCACAGCCTGACCATAGGGAAGTTGTAAGTATGATCTTGTGGAAGACTCTCTCCCAGATCAGCAAAGCTACTTTAACCACCCAGCAAAATCAATGTAAATACGTTCCCCACTGTCAGCATGAAGTATTGAGTGAATCATATATAAACTCTGCCACCACCAAAACTGCAGATGCTCAAAGTTGTCTAGTATCTATAGAAATCAAACTTACATCAGCTTGGCACCTAATCTTCACAGACAGAAAATATTCGTAATGCATTCTAAAATTTCCTCTAATGCCCTTGACAGACCAGTGGTCAGACTATGCCTTCATGAACTCACAATTAACCCCTACTCTGACTATAGTTTTGTAAAACTATTTTTCCAATGATAAATACATTCCAGCTAATGATATTGCAAGGTTCTCACTGTTATGCCTTTGTTTCAGTAAACTATTTTTTGCTTTTATTTTAACATAAGGAATTTTTTAAACATAATGTAAGTTTCTTCTTAACTTCTGTTATCCCGTGTGTGCAACTGGTGGGATACAAATTAAACATTTACATAGCTTTACTTTACAAGAAATATTAATTTGAAAGAAGGTGGTTCAGTGAAACGTTCTTTGAAATAATTTTGCCTTCTAAAATGGACTGGAGGCAAATACAGGAAAAGAGAGAGATCCAAGATAGTAACTATCATCTCAGTACTCTTTTATTTTCTCATCTATGTATTTATCTACCTTCTATCTATCCTCTTGCCTGTTTTCAACACTTAGGTCACATGCTCACACAGGTAAAGTTTTGAGAATTACTCACAAATCATGATTTTGAGCTTAGGGTGTTGGCAGTTTTCACTCTCCTAATAATTACAAGGTTTATAATCTTCCAGATGTTGCATAGAAAAAGCAATGAAACATTACACAGGGTTAAGTGCTTATGGGAAAGGTTCTCTTAAGCCTACAAAATTACAGGGTGACTCCTGAGAGGCTCTTCATTTCTGAGCTATATACTTTGTGTCATCTTACTGCCTCTGCAGTAGGCATAAGTGTAAACACAGCTTTTGCCACTCCATTACTGTGCACCCCTCGTTTGCCTGGCAGAGTGAAAAAGTGAATTACCTAAATTCTAGTGCAGCTTTTCATTAGAAATATTGCAAATTCTCTGAGGAAGCATGTGACATTTTACAGATGCTCCTGAGTTTCAGCTTCAGCTAAATCTCCCATGTAGCCTCCAGACAGCAGACAGATTTGGTGAGAGTAATATACTTTTCCTAGGTAACACTGAAAGGTCTACAAAGTAAGGAAAACCTGTGTTATTGCTCAACATCAGTGTGATTCTTTAAGAACTCATATTTGACTGAATGAATGTACTCTGCAAAGACGTAGCTATTCAAAAGCACAGGAATATGTTTGTGTATGAGCAGAAATTACTTTTCAGAGTCAAACAACAGGATCTAAAAAAATCATTAAAAATGTGTAAAAAACACATTATTTAAGTACTCAAAAGCAGTAAGAATGCTTATTATAATCCCTTCTCACCAAGCCGTCCCCTTTTTATTTTGAGCAATAATGGAAAACAAGCCTGTTTTACTCATTTTGAGGCAGAACACTGCCCTCCTATTTCATACACAGGTACATTTCCCATCAAAAGGCAATTTGTTTCTCACAAGGCTCAAAATAAAACTCCAAAAACCAACCAAAAAATCAATAAACACCCCCTACAATTACACTGCATTAGGTTCTCATTTGTTTTCTGGACCCTTTGTAAAGCTCACACAAGCACACAGGTGCACCAGTTGGCAGTGTATGTCTGGAGTCCTGCCAGAATATGATTTTTCCTTCATTTGGGATAGTAGCCAGCTTATAGAAGTGAAGGTCTAACATACATCAAGATGCATAAAAAAGCACAGTCATAATCATGCTCCTAATAATCTCTAATTGTGGTGCGCTGACAAAATGAAACTCATTTCAGCAAAGAGCAGAGCCTACTGCTTCATAAATTGGGCATCTTTGTTTTTTTCTTTTATTTTTCATACAGAAGTGATTTATGAAGCCTGGAAACCATTCCTCCCTTGTGTGAGCTCTGGAACACTGAAATTGCCCCAGACATTTGCAACTGTTTCCTTCTTTTAGGAAAAGCACACACACACATGTTCTGCAGAAATAAAGAAGAGCTGTAATTACTGCAACGGGTTTGTGTGACCTACAGCAGGGTAATGACCAGGTGTTGCGGTCAGCTGCTCTTCAGGGCAGCTTTGGAGATCTATGCTAGAGTGGATGACAGGAGAAGGTGCCATTAGAGGGCACCCTTGGGTTTCCCCTGCGTGGAAGTCTGTACGCCAACATGCGCGTGCCAGTAGTTCTGGGATTTCTGATGGCATGTAGCAAAACTCATTCCAGCTTCTTAAAATACAATAAAAACCTTACAATATATATTTGGCATTCTGTCAGGAAAACAATATGCATAGTATGGTTCGAACAAATTTGTAGTGTAGGGGCAGGAGTAAATTATAAGTTTTAAAGGTTTTAAAGTAAATTTAATAATGTAAAAGTAATCTTTTTCATTCTTGAGAATTTCTATTGGTCATTTCACCTTAAAGTCTGAGTAAATTATCACTGGCAGTTAAGTCCTGCAATAGTGCAGAAGTAATCACAGTAACTGCCATTTGAATATATTACAAAGAGAGGTAAATCAGGATTCCATAATAACAATCTTTCTCAAATCAATCTGAACTGGTTTTACTGTATGAACACATAACATTATCTTGATATTTATTTTAGGTGCCTAGATAATTTAGGAGCATTTTTTCAATTACAGATTAATCCAATTATCTAATGGGTAACATCTTTGTACTGTTTATAATTAAACAAAGACATTCCATAGAAATTAGGAAAAATGTTGTTTATCATATGTAACAACTACATTCTATTTAGCACATTAAATTCCATGTAAATTCTATGCAAAAGCCCTTAATGATTTTTGCTGTAATTTTCTTCATCATATTATGTAACTCTTTGACACTGCATTGCTTTCTAATTACTCTGCTGAAGTACGTTTGTCTGAAACATATGTACAACCTTTTCAGCTGTGTGAGGGTTGCTTGGTACAGTAATCTCCATCAGTTTAGTCAACTTAGCAATCCCCACTGATCTCTTCACATAAAAGGTTTAAGGTCTCAGAGCTTAGGATCCTCCTCACTATTAGCAGCAGAACCTCATTCAAAGCATTCTTTTACTCTAGGTGAAACTAATCCCTTGTCAGAAAGTAAACAAAGAGTTTTACATTTCATACAACTAAGCAAACATGCACAGGACAATGACAGAATACCAAAACAAACCCATAAGAAGTAACAGTCCCAGAGGGCTTCCCTCAGGTTTCAGCTGAACACTGAAATAAGGAGTCTCAAAATGCCAAACTGGCCTAGACACACAAAAGCTGCATGACACAAACACAGGGCAAGGCTTAAATGACTGGCCACAGCTCTCTGGAACACACACATGAAATAATAACCAGGCAGAAGGTGTGTTTACCCAGACCCTTGTAGTAAAAGCACTGTTTGTATTGCATAAACATGTGAGCAAAGGAACATCTATTCCCTCCGGGATCACACTGGCTGTAAGATATCTCATTTGTTGGACTTATTTAACCTTGTTCCTTGAGCTTATCGTCCACCAGCCAGCTTTTACCTTTCTCTGTTGATATTTTTTCATGAGACTGCATAAGAGCTTGGCAGCTTTTGAGACATCAAGCAGCCTGCCCTGGAGGCTACAACATAGTTTGAGCACTACGATGCACTCTAATTTTGTAACACCAATAACAATTTTAAAAAAACAAAGAAAACCAAGCCAAACCCAAAAGATTTCTAGACCTCTAGTCATGTTTTACAGTATTTTTTAGTTTTTTAAGCTTCTACTATCAAAGGAGTACTGTGGGTTGGAGGAGTGTATTACAGACATTTCACAGAGTTTTCCCTCATATAAGGCTTCTGGTAGTAGTAATCACTATGATTGTCTTTTAAATGTCTGAAAAACTCATCATGTAACATTTGGAAATAAATCAAAATGACATCCTGACCTGAAGTACAAACAATATCATTTAAAAAAAAAAAAAAAAAGAGGCAGAACAAGATAACAAAAAGTGGCACTAATTCACTAATTCAGGGAAACAACCTTACTCACTGGCTGCCTGGGATGGTGCCCCTTAGACTCCTGTGAGCATGCAAGCTTTCACATGCAACTGAGAGCTGTTTTACCAATATGATAAAACAAAATTGAAAAATCAGTTATCACTGAGGTTCTAGTATGGATTCACAAAAGACATGAACCACATGCAAAAAAGGAAAGATGGGTTCAGTGGATTGCAAGGTGAAAGCTTCTGGTATTTTCTTTCCTGAAAAGGCTCCAATATGGCCCAAAAGCTGACTTATATTACTTGTGAGCAGCTGAACACAGAGACTTCATCTAAGAAAGACAACTTGGTTCATCTTTTATCAGATATGGCAAACAACTTATGTACAGGCTACAGTGTTTTTTCCTGAATCAGATTCAAGCCAAAGAGAGGA
This sequence comes from Pomatostomus ruficeps, assembly GCA_013400735.1. Classification (NCBI taxonomy): domain Eukaryota; kingdom Metazoa; phylum Chordata; class Aves; order Passeriformes; family Timaliidae; genus Pomatostomus; species Pomatostomus ruficeps. The sequence goes on from VYZT01040191.1 coordinate 31,402, forward strand.
CATGCAGATGAGAAAAAATGAAAATGCTTAGCTGAGTGATTAAAAACTATCTAGCATGATACAAAATACACAAACATTTTTCTAATGCAATATAAATATCTCTACACTTTATTGGTCAATATTACACTATATTGCTTAGTCTTTCATACAGTATCAAGTAAATATTTCAATGAAGTAACTTTTAAAGATATAGGTTCATGACAACTTCTAATAAAAATAATTTTACCATCATGTCATGGGAAAAATGATGGAGGGAACCGGATTATTTTTTAATTCTAACTGTAACGGAAAAAAATCAGAATTTCAGGTCAATAAAACAATTTACAAGTTTACTTTCATTAAATGATATATTTAACTAATATTTTTACTAAATTTTGATGTCTTAAAAAATAACTGACTTTTTATATCAAAATACTAATTTACATACTGAAAAAATCTATGTATTTAACTTATATAGGACCATATTTCACATTGGGCAGTGAAATAAAGTATGCGTCTAATGAAATATTTAGTT
>VYZT01040199.1:0-25345 GCA_013400735.1 Pomatostomus ruficeps
GGGGATTTCCCCTAGCTCACTGATACAGAAAACAAGGTCAGAAAGAAGAAACTGCCTACTTTTCTTGCCTTGCAGTCTTTTCCTGCACTGATTTGGGAATTTGGGTACTGTTCCCTGTCGGCATTTGTAAATCTGCCCTAAATAAAGGCATTTACATTTGAGCTTTTGCCCGATGAATCATTTCACTAGCTCTCCTCAAAATCTTGAATTAGCTCTGCGTGAGAAAAGATTTGAGAGCATTTGCACTGGTGGGGGCAGGGAGGATAAGAAGAGGTGAAAATGTGCTTTATGTGCCTGCTCAAAAATATTAAAGCTGCTCATTGGGTCAGTAAATTCAGCTAAGCTCCTTCCTAAATTCTGCTGGATATCAGATAGCAGGATTTAGCCCTTATTCTAGTAAAGCTTCACAGTGGTGGTCTTCCACTGTTTGAATGCAACATAAATACAATTTTCTGCTTCAAGCTTTATCTCTATGTCTCTGTGAAGCTGATTTATGGGAGTAAGAACCAAAGAAATATGGAAACTGCTGATGTGGGTTTATCAAGGTATACAGGATCTCTTGTACCTGAAATGTACTATGCTGAGTGAGTTAGCTATTTTCCATCAAGTGCTTCATGATATCACAATATAAATCAAATGATCATTGTAAAGGGTAACTGGTTGCCAGATGAAAAATAACACTGAAAAGTTAAGGTTTTATTTCTCCATGAAACATTTTGAAATCTTAAATGATCTTGTTACTAGCAAGGGTAACAAAATGCTTGGGAAAGAAAAATGATTGTTATGATTTGCGAGGGTCGATCTCACTAAGATTTTTCTGCAGACAAGCTTTGACCTTGGAAAGAGGCAGAATACCTTCCTCTTTGCTAGCTGATCACAACCCCAGAGACTGTGAAACTTCTTTTTGTTCCAGGCTCATCTGCAGCTCTGCGGGGAGGTTCCTTAGAGCACCTGTCTGAGCTCTGGTGCTTGCATGGGCTCCCACAGCAAGCTGCAGGGTGAGACTGGTCTCCACCCTGGCAGATGCTGCTGTTTCAAGGTCTCTTGCATGCTTCCAGGTCCTTTTTGCCTTTAGCGAAGTGATGGGGAGGACATTTCCATGGAAGGACCTAGGCTTCTGATAGTCCAAAGCCAGGATATCCCTGCTCTGCTGTCACCCAGAGCAGCACTGCTCTGGTTTCTCTGCTTAGTAGTTCCCCTTTGGTCTTCAAATTTGCCTGTAAAACTCATTCTTCAACACTGGCACAGTTCTGGTTTCATGTGTAAATAGTCCTTTTTTAAAGCATTTCTCCCATTGATGAAGACAGATTCCTTCATCGTATCTTTGTTTCCGCTCCCTACACATATGTCCTGTAGATATAACATATGGTCATAAAACCAGCTGGAAGTGGGACATATAAACAGCAGTCACTCAGCAGTGGCTGCTCATGCCAGCTTCAGTGGAACACAGTGTGAGGACTACATTTATACTGTCCTACTTCCTTACATAAAACAATTCTTAGCTCCTGGCACCAGCTTCTTATGTAAAGTCAGAGAAGCCACACCAGTTTGCACTTAGCTGAAGGACTTTATCTATCTCTGAATCTTCAAATATCTCTCCTTCCTGGGGGGAAGGAGATGAGGGAGCAAAAGCCTGTTCTGGTCTGGTGAGAATGCCAACATGCAGTGTTAGTCATTAGGTTACTTTTCCTACCACAGGTGTTAATCTTGGCATTGGAGAGAACTAGCAGAACAGAATGAGTCCTGGGCTCCTGCAATGCAATGACGTTTCTTTAAATGATCTGTTTACTTAGGTTGAAAAATTACAAACTGACAAAACTGGAAACTGGTTTTCCATTGATCCACAAAACAGTTATAGCAAGGAAGAAGGACGAACAGATGTCTCTGCTAATTCCCTTTCACCAGTTCCCTCCAGCCAGCAACTCACCTTTAAAAGCGTTTCTCTTGTAGATCATTAAACTGGCTTTTGATCTGACAATGCCTCTCTTGCTGCAATGGCATAGGCTGTGTCCACAATAATGAATTGAACGTATTTTAAAGCCACCAAGAACTTGTCCATCACTGCTTACCTGGCTTGCATTGGACACTTTGATTTTTAATGAAAAATCATCCATCTTTCTTTTTCTTTAGTGACAGAAATAACATGGAAATGCCATATCATAGCAGAGACGCATCAGCTTGTATCTCAGATCTACTTACTCCTAACACAAGAAATCTTTCCCTCACCATCCTGAACATACCCACAAACTAGCAGAAAAGACCAAAAGTAACATTTTTTGAAATATGGATACTTTAGGAATTGCACTATATGTAATTTGGATCACGTCATTGTACAAGCTGGCCCTGTGGAGGAAAATATCACTTTGAATCAACTTCACAGAGATTTTCTGCGAAAATAAATAAAATGAACTCATTTACGTGTTTGCCACCTTTTGGCACTTTTCTGGCAATTTTCAGAAGTACTGAGGTGAATAGCATACCTTTAATGTAGGAATGTGTCCTAGTCCTAACCAGGACATGGTTAATTTTTGCACTAGCCATGAGGGGTCATGGCTAGGACTATACCCTCTCAAAACATTTTTGGGGGATGGGGGACAGAAAATCTCTCCCTGGGAGAAGGGGCTCCTTCCTGGTCACATAGGATGGTGAAGGGAGTGGTCAGGATTCAGTTCTCAGAGCTGAGAACTTGTGTGTGAATCGTTTGTTTCTTGTACACTCTCTTATTAGTATTTTTTCTGTTTGGTTTTTTATCTCTTTACTCTTTCCAGTGAATTTCTCTTATTTCAAGCTGTGATCCTTACCTTTTGTGACTCCAATTCCTCTTTCCATCCTACCTTGGGGGAGGGGGAGGGCAGAGGGGAATGTAAGTGGGCAGCACCTGGTTTGGAGTATCTCTTTGGGAACACTGAATTGGGGAGTATCATTCCTAAACCACAAGAATTTGCTAGGAAAATACTCAGCATCAAGGATCGGGGTTCATTACCTTTGTGTACTGCATGCAGCATGTTGGGGTACTGAAGACAAAAGACACATTTGAGTTCTAGTACATTTATTGTAATTTATGGCAACACAGTATGGCAACACAAGCATGCACATAAGACTGTAGAGGCAGTTATATTCATTAAACTTTAGCTTTTGGTTTAGATTAGAGTTCTTGTATCCTGATCTGTCCTTTTATATGGCCTGATGTAAAAATTGCTGAAGTCTGTGGCTTTGGGTTATGCTTACAGATATCATCTGTGACACCTGGACTCATCTAGTGACTACTCTTACATTCCAGCAATATTTTTTAAGACTTGAAAAGCATTTGAAGGTAATTAAATTTTTAATTAAAACAGGAAATCCCCTTGGATATTCTAAGTGTAAAGAAAGAAAGAAAATATTTTACATACTTTTTAAACAAACAGTTGGCAATTAACAACAGCAATAATAATAGATTTTAGCTCTGTTTGAGGTAGTATTGGTGTCAGTCTACCAGATTAGATGTATCAATTTAGGTCAGAAACATCAAAATTACTTTAGGTCATCAAAAAATTACTTCATACCTGTACAGAATAATTACCTTAGAGCAAGAGATTTTCCTTCCTTTGCCTTCAATAAAACCAACTCTTTTCTTACTCTTCTGCTAAATCAATTTATTTATGGAATATTGTGCTGATTTTGGCTGGGGTAGAGTTAATTTTCTTCCCAGTGGCAGGTATGGGGCTGTGTTCTGGATTTGTGCTGAACACAGGGTTGATAATAGAGAGTTGTTTTTGTTAGTGCTGAGTAGAGCTTAAACAGTGCCAAGGCCTTTTCTTTTTTTAGTATTGCCACACTAGTGAGGAGGCTGGAGGTGCATGGAAAGTTGAAAGCAGACACAGCTGGGACATCTGACCCCAACTGACCAAAGGAATGTTCCATATCATATGACATCATGTTCAGTATATAAAGTGTGAGGAAGAAGGAGGAAAGGGAAGACATTTGGATTGATGGCATTTCTCTTCCCAAATTCTAATTTTGTTTTTTTTAAGCTTTCCTAAAGACTTGTTATGTCTTCCATAAAGTTTTAAATTTCGGTGACAGAGGAGAACAAAGATATTATCCAGACTCTTGGGCTGTCTTCTTTTCCTTGGAAGTATTGGTAGAAAAGGAAAATGTGATGGTTTATATTTGTGCTTAACAAATTCTTTGCCTTCTGTCATAAAGAGTTCACTGACACCAGGACTGAGGTGAGGGCTTTACAGTTGAAAGTATCACTGGTGAGTAAGTGCAATTTTAAGTTCTGTAGCAATCATCACATGTCTGTAAACAGCACAGCATTTGTGGATTCAGTGTAGCTGAGATTTTCTTGATTTACTTCTTCTTCCCTGTCTTTTCCCTTTTCATTCACTCTGCAAGCTATTAATGCTTTCAGAAGTAAAAATTGTTCCCCCTCACCTGCACTGAAAGTTCCTAATTTTTTTGTTTAATCCATCTTTTTAGAGATGCTTCTGTAGACCCTTACTATGACCCTGGATATTATCTAGAACATCTGTGAATCCTTCAGATAATCATCAAATTAAAGGGTTTTAATCAGTGCAATGAAGCATTCTACTCTAATAAATACAAGGAAGATTTCTTCATCTCTTTGATCCACTTCCAGTGAACTGAATGGAAATATTTTTATTTGTTGTTGTTGGTCGTGGTGTGAAAAAATACAAAGTTCTGTATCAGGAAAAAGCTACTTGGGCTATTCTGCCTATTAGAACAAGAATGAAATAACCTCAGAGCAGACTCAACACTTATTTGACTGTACTGTATTGGATGACAGGGGATGAATTACAGGGCAGTAGGTGTTAGGATAATTTGATTTTCATGTACTCTTACAACTCAATGGCATCTGTGTCTGCTTATCTGGGAGAAAAACTGGAACCAAAGACTTCTAAATTAATAACTGCCCCAACAGGTCATAAAACAGGTGCAACATGGATTATTCACAAATAAATCATCCTGCAGAATTAAAACACAGACAGCAAAGTCCAGGAACCTCACTCTATAGTAGAACTAAATACAGAAAATACTGAAAATATTTTTGTTATGTGGATGGATGACAATTTACATAAAGGAAATATTATATCACCAAATTTTTAGCATACATTTTGGTGGGAATCAAAGAAGCGTGCTCCTCAGAAAATGGATGGCAAACTGTGTTTCATGGGGAAGTGTTCCAGGAACTGGTCTGACAGAGAAACAGGCATCTCCCCAGGCTTGATAGTGGAATTTGTGTGGCAATTTCTGCTCCTTGCCCCCGCTTCCACCCACCCTGCACCTGTAGTCTTTGCCAAAGGATGTAACTTGCTCTTCTTTAGCTGTTTCACTTGTCTTTATGATCTGAGAACACTCTCCCAGCTTGGAGCAGGTGTGAAAGCTTAGAACAGCAGCTGTGGGATTTTATGCTTCAAAAGGAATTGGCATTGGTGCAATGATCATGTTTTGTACTCGCTTGTCCTTTTAACATCACCTAGCCTTTTTATATAAATGAAACCATGTGATCTTTGGGAACTGTGAAGTGAGCACCTTGAAGACGATTTTTGGTTCAGCATCCTCACCTAGGTCCATTTACTCCTCTGTTTATCATCATATTTGTTCGTCAAGCCTTTTCTTCATCATCTTACATAGGTATCAGTTATCATCTTCCACTCTCTCTTCAAGCAGGCCTTTTGAATGAATGTTGCCAACTTTCCCTTGGAGTCAAGAGTATTTATGAAGTGTTTTAGAAGTCCAGCAGAGAAAAGGAATGGGACGCTCCAAATTAAATGATAAAAGGATGATGCCAAACTTGTTTTGAATACAGCCCAAGGCACAAAATGGAAAAGATTTCATTCAGGTACCAACAGCTCAGACTGCGGTGTTTTGTGGGGGTTTGCTTTTGGACTGTGCGCTACAATTAGACAAGTATTGGAACAAATTAGGAAACCATTTTTTGCCAGAGCAGTGTGAAGCCTAAAGACATGCATTGACTCCTTCAGACATAAGATTTCCTTTAGTTATGTCTTTCCATGGTTTTGTGTGTGAGTGAAAGAGAGGGTAGGTGAGCAGTTGCTCTATGACTTTAATGTTAGGGCTTGGGGAGAATACATATGCCACATACAGTGGGGCTGGAGAGCCTAAATAAAAGAGATGGGGGAAAGATGATAAGAAGTGGATTCAAAGCACAAGGCTGGGAACTCAAAATGAGGCAAGAGAGGGTAAGCAACTTGGAATCAGTAAGTAATAGAACAATACATATTATTGTGTTTGTTGTTCCTATTCAGAGTATGTATATGTGAAACACATCTGGCACAAAAACACACGGAAAGGGAACTTGAAGCTCCTTACCATTCAAGGAGCAAGATGTACCAAATGACAGACACAGGCAGTGTCCCAGCTGTGGCTGTCACATTGCTGTCAGGGTGCACACACTACCCTGGCAGGGGAGGCAGCTGAGGGTCAAAGAATAATGTGCAGGACCTTACATCTAATGTTCTTCTATGGTCTAAATGTGCTTAGTGAGGCACAAAGCAAAATGCAAAATGCTTTTTATGCACGAAGCATAAACTGCTCTATGTGCCTCTTCCCCAGCTTTCTCCCCACTGACACCCAGAGGAACTCAGGACTGGAGCATGTGGCTCTGGAGCTGCACTGTGGGACAGTGCTCAAGACATCTCCTGGGAAGAGGAACAGGGCCTGAGCGCCATCAGATGGTCTTTGAAAGAGCTGGCACTATAGAAGATTTTATTCATAGTTAAACATTTCACATAAGTTACTCAAGAGAACTTGTTTGTTAGAGGCAGGTGGTGACTAATCATCTCTTAGCCCACCTTTACCACATTCAAGAGTTGTCAGAAAGCTGACAAGCAGAAAAACTTCTTAGTAACTCATCATTATAACAAGCTGACATAGGAGGCACCGACCCCCGCTGCTGTTGGATTAAAATGGGAAAAATAGGGCTTTCAGGTTCCTTTTCCTTGTCCTTGGAGCTTCATTACTTAGGTAATGGCAAAAATATGCTCCTTACACGGTGAAACTAATACATACATAATTCTCCTTCCCCACTCAGAAATTAATCATAACTTCCAAATTCAGACTTGAGTGTTACAGGTCAAATTGCAAGCAGAAAGAAATGGCTGAGTGTTAGAGTATTCTCCAGCCTGGAGCAGGTCTTGGGGTGTCCTATATTCTGTAGCTTCCAGACAGTGAGTAGAGAAGCTCTGAGCTGGCTGGGATAAAATTTGTGGGGTGGCACAGCCATTTTCTTCATCCTCAAGCTAAGGAGAGGCCAAAAGGCAGAATAAACCTGCTTTTATCTTCGTTCTGCTGAAATAGGGATGACAGAAGCTTGGGTGAGCAGAGAGAACTAGCTTAAAATGTAGCAGATGCTGCTTTTAAGCCTTAAAAGAAAAAGAAAAAGAAAATTAACTGTGCAATGAGGAAAATATACTGCAGCTGGATCAGAGAACACTGCAGGGATGAAAGGAAGCTAGGTATCCTTTGAGATGGCAGATGTACTACCAAATATTTATTTCTTTTAAATATTTTCTTAAGTCTTTAAAGTAAGGTAGTAGCTTCTATTGTTTCCTTTGGCAGCTTATTCTAGCCATGAGTTTCTCTGTGTAATGAAATTCCACCTACAGTAAATCTTCTGAGTGCCTGCTTGTTCCTGGAGCTTAACTCTTCCACGTCTGGTTCTCTGCTTATCTGCCCACCCTGTATTGAGTTAATTCCAATGTATTAAGAGACTGACATCAACAGTTCTGTCCCGGATATGCTGGGCTGTCAACAGGATGAACTAAGTGACCCAGCCAACTCTACTTTCTATGATTCTCTCGTTTATCTACTTGGTCTGATCACTGAAAATCTCAGTCCTTATTTCTGCCTAAGAACTCAGTATTTTTGATCTGGAGAACCACTCTTTTTGTAAATTTAGTATATTTGTCACAGCTGAAACCTGTGCAGTTTGAGCTGCAGATGTTCCCAGTCCAGCCAACTGGCCTACTGTCCTGGTCAGTGGTCTTCAGGCTGGGCTGGACTGCCTGTGTGTCCGTATGAAGGGAGTAGAAAACAAGTCTGGGTTTGTTCAGTCTCAAGAAGAGGAGGCTCAGGGGAGACCTCACTGCTCTCTAAGACTCCATGAAAGGAGGTTGTAGCCAGATGGGGGCCAGTCTGTCCTGCTGTACCTGCAGTGAGAGGGCTGGAGGAAATGGCCTTAAGCTGAGTCGGGGGGTATTCAGATTAGATATTTCTTTTTTTTTTTTTTTCACTGTTGAGGTGGTCAAACACTGGAATAGGTTGCCCAGGGAGGTGGTGGAATCACCATCCCTGGAAGCGTTTAAGAGATGTCTGGATCTGGCACTGGGTGATGTGGTTTAGTGGTTAAGGGGTTACAGTGGCAGTGCTGGGTGGGTGTTTGGACTTGATCTTAAATTTCTCTTCCAACCCTGATGATTCTGTGATTCATTTAGTGAGATGCTAAGAAATCTAGCATCCCTGTGGTGCCTGGATATACAAGAAACGTTTAACATGACTAGGAAAAGACACAGGCTGTTGTCCTTTCCAGGGTGACTTCTCTGATTTCCTAGCTATCAGAGGCCAGCTGAACCTTGGTGACTAATTCTGCAGGTCAGCCACCATTTCTGAGCACTTATGCCCCATTTCATGTTGACCACATGCTTGCAGCCATAGCTGCAATAACAACAAATTGAGCTCTAGCCCTTCCTCCTGGCTGTACCAAACCGGGCGCTGACAGCAAGAAGTCACCCTTTGACCTGATGCATCTGCCCAAGCAACACAGAGAAGTCAGGGCCAAAGATCAACACAGAAAGGATACATCCAGTAAAAACAGGACCAACCGATGGATGCTGGAAGCCAGCAGACCCTCCCTGACAGCCTTAGTCAAACAGAAACCGGGAGCTCAACCCCAGAGACCTTCCTTCTGGGACTTTTGGCTTTGTGGGAAGCAGGGGAGTTTCCTGTGTTTCTTAACATCCTTTCCACATTGCAGAGTTTTCTGATGTAGGAATATTTATCAACAGCTTGGGAAATTTTTATTATTTCTGGAAGTAAAAGATGTTAATTTATTGACCAAAGAAGGACACAGAATAAACTCTACGTCCTCGAGCTGGTGCCTCTGTGCTTGAAGTCACAGAATTTTCTGTGGAATGCTGTATCCATGTCTGCTGTAGGCAGAAATGGGCCAAAAGGTTGCAAATAATGACCCTGAAGTCACCAGCTGCAACACCTGAATCCCATATGCCAGTAGGTCTTGTAGGCATTTTATCTCTGAGAAATCAAACATAATTCCAAGCAACCTAATTCAGATTGAACAGTTATCTTGCCTGCATAAAGCCTGTGGGGACATACCAAAGAATTCCTAATTTTGTACCTAATATGCTAGAGTATTTCTCATTACACAATGCTGGGTTTTTTCCTCTTAAAATGCTATGTTTTAATGATCACTTTTATACCAAATTCTTAATGTGACTTCAGTAGTCCAAACAACAGGTTAAGCTCTTTCTGTTTTACTCTGATTTCAGGAAAAAAAAAGTTAAAACAAAGGTTTTCAGGAGTCATTGAAAATTTGTAGATTTCAGAGCACTTCCTCTTTTTACCTACAGAATGGCTCTCTTAATTATTTCTCACTATTTTGTGGTAAACACTAATTTGGTATTTATTTAGCTGCTTGACACTTTAGCCAAGAGAGATGAAACCCACATTATGTAAATTAAAAGGTGGAAGAAGAAATTAATGTAGAACTGAAGCGATCCAGTGTCCATGTTGAAGTGAGAAATGGAAAACAAACTGGAGCTTAAGGAGAACACTTAATCATATGGGGAAAGCATTTTTTTTGAGACATAATGTTTCAATCTATTTGTTCTTAACTTGCTTTTCTCCAGCAGGAACTGCTGAGCTTATTTTAACCAACATCCCCCTTTGATTCATCCAAACTGCTCTTAGGAATTCCTCTACTCTGTTGCCATTGACTAAAACATTAAAAAACAAGCTAATCTGAGGGAACAAAAAGGTATGTGTGGATTCTGGCACCAAAGCTTTGGTCTGTATCTGTAGATAGTGGAAGACTATCCACTGGGAGTTAGATGCTTAAATACCTTTTAGTATCAGAGATTTATTGGGAAGTTATGTAAGCTTACTTCCCCTCCCTCCCCCCACCCCCCCATCCTTTCCTTTTACAATCCGTTTAATTCAGATGGTAAGTATGTTGTGAAAAGAAGCAACCTTGCCATTTAAACACCCTGACTGCTTAATACACGAACAATTGCCATAAACAGATAATTAGTCCAGGTCACTGCATATGGTACTGGTTTGCTGACTGGCTGTAAAGAAGGGGTTAGAAATAACAGAGAAGAGGCAGTGTGCATAATTTTTCTTTCCTACAACAGAATAGGAAACGGACACTAACTCATTTATATTGACAGAATCTGAATATTGGCTTCTTTTATGTGTAGAACTTTTCCTTCTGTGTGATATTCTAGTCTTTCCCTTAGAAGCTGTGAACATTACATAACTATCAAGCAACATTCTACGCACTGTGTTAAATTTCCTAAACCTGCATGGAGGAATGTGTCACCAGTCAGAGAGATGTCACTTTGGCTGACTGCTGAGCCCTTTGAAACAGACTCTTAACAGGATGAAGTGATTTATTTCAGTTGACATAGCTTCTCGGGTAAATGAAAAAAAATTGTTCTCTCCAGTAGATTTATTAAGCTACAATTAAACCATGGGTATTCAAATGAGTTATGAGCTATATGTACCTGATAGCATCTAGAACTGTGTATCCAGGTACCAAGTCTGTCATAGCTGCATTACCTATGAGATCATACAGGTCTACCTTACTGCAGAGCTGCCCAGCATGTTTAGTTTGTGTCCAGTATCTTGGTTTGCATGATTTTACAAATCTCTGTGCCAGAACAATGCACCCTCAGTAAATATAATTATTGTACTGCATTCCCCCTTTTACTGTCTGAATTTAAATGACTGCTTCTATTGTGGTACTGAACAGCTAATGCTGAGAAATTCTTTCTCTATTTTACAGGCAGAAAAATGAAACACTGAAGAGGGTTACTGAGCTCCAGGCTCTGGATCTGTGTTTTTATATCTCTATCCTCTTCTTGACTTAATTTAATCACTGAGTTGAAGCCATGGGTGACAATATACTTCTTTGCATGGAAACTGAAAAAGAAGTTTTGGAACTTTATTTACAGAAAACTGCTCTGAGTTCAGGAGATGGATGAGTTTCCCTTGGGTATCACTGTCACCATAAACTGTTAGTGACATACAAAGATCATCATCCAAAAAAAATTTGGTCTTGAAATAATATGTGTCCCATCAGTGGAGATGATTAAACCTTTGAAAGGTTTAGCAAGGCAGATGATGAATTCTCCTCTATTATAATTCTTTAAAATATGTTTTAAAAAAATTTAATTTTTTTTTAATTCGAGAAGACATCTCTGTCCAACAGCTGGAAAACCTCTTACAACCTGGATATGCCATAGTCAGATGATCACTGTAACATGGGCTGTCATTTCTAGTATGAAGAAAACCCCAGAAAATTAACCTTGTGCAGTCCAATTGCATTATTGATTGTCCCTGAAGTCCATAACCCATTAAATATATACTGGCAAGACTTTCTCTGGACTTACAGGTTTTTAGTAACTGAAACTGAGCAAGCTCAGCACATATATGTATGTGTTTATATCCATACTTGTTTATAGCACATTATCAAAAGAAGCTAATCTCATTTGCTCATCTTACATGACAAAGTACTGAAGAATCAAACACACAGTCTTGGTTTAGGCCCAGCTGTCAACTAAGAGCCACACAGAGTCAATGCTCCCCTCTACTCCCCACCCTGGTGGAATGGGGTGGAGAATCAAAAGTAAAACTTGTAAGTTGAGATAGGAAAAGTTTAATAATTGAAAACAAAGTAAAAAAAATAACAATAATAACAACAACAACAACAATAATAATATTGGAAAGGAAAAAGTCCATACAATTGCTCACCATCCACTGACCGATGCCATGTCCCATTCCAAAACCCAGACCAGTCCCTCTTCCAGGTAACTCCCCCAGTTCATGTACTGGGCATGACATTCTGTGATGTGGAATGTCCCTTTGGCCAGTTTGGGTCACCTATCCTGGCTATGGCCTCTCCTAATTTTTTGATTTTGTGTACCTCCTCACTGTCATGAGCAAGAGACATAAAATCAAAATTCCTTGACTTAGGATAAACACTGCTTAGCAAAACCAAAACATCAGCATGCTATCAATATTATTCTCATTCTAAATCCAAAACAGCACTGTACCATCTACTATGAGATGGAATTTAATCTATCCCAGCTGAAACCAGGACACACAGAGATCTTCATAATTAGTATTTGTCTGGCAAATTTTAAAAGCAGATGTATAAAAGTGCAAAATGCATAAATCATCTCTGACAAATCCAAAGAAAGGCTGCTATTTTTTTTTAAATACTTTATAAGATGAAAGGTCACACAATGGTTAAGCCAATTGACAGAAATGCTTTATTCGTAAATTAAATGGGAGCTTTGTTCACAAATTAATGTGACACAGAAAAAATCCCTGATCAAATAAACATGCTAGCTAGAAGAAATACATGCATGCTTTTTAATGAGATACAAACTGAAGGAAAACTTTAGCTAACGGTGTGGAGAGCTGTCAGCCCTTGACACGCCCCTGGAGAGGGGAGGCTTGATAAGAAACCTTCCTAGAGGTTACGGCGACCACTTGGGATACCCCCAGCATGCCTTGTGCCTTTATGGTAATACCTTGTATCCAGTTGGCTAGTTGGTTCCTACCCCACCCCTGTCTTTCCCCATAAAAACCACTGCGTTTGCCTGGGAAGTATAGGCGGTGTCGTCCTTGGCCTTTCCTTCGCAGAGGCTGCCAGAACAATAAAGCTACCTCCGTGGAACAGCCATACGGGTCTCCTCGCCTGTCTCTGTCCCGCGTCGGCCTAAGGGCGATTCGCAAAGTAAGGGCGATTCGCAAAGAGCTGAAATCACTAAGAGCTAATACCACTGCCAATCACCCGTTGCCTGGGGAGACAGCCTTAGCCCCTGTAGGAGTCGCTCTCTGCAGGGCGCTCTTTAGGGCCGCGGCGTGTCGGTGCTGAGCAGCACTGGCCACCTCTTGGCAAACGGTATTTTTCTGACCTGAATCAGTGAATCAATAAACTTTATAAAACTTGGGAAGAATAAACCACTCTTTAACCTATATGGGTCAGGTTGTGTTTCAATAAACAGTTTCCTTAGTGCTACCTCCTGCATCTGTGTCGGTTTTATTTTCCAGGCACATTCCCTTAGTAATTATTTTGGTCTGTATTTACTGCATTTTGCTCAGTGATAAAGTCCCTAACTGTATTCCTACTAGATAATGTGGTTAGTTCTATTACATAGCAGAGGTTTTGAATTTGCAGTGTGAAAATATATATATTTTCTTTTTCTTTTTTTTCCCCCTGAATAGGAAAGATGCAGTAATCATTGAATCAATCAATATTGACTATTACCATATTGACTTTACTGTTTTTACACATTATGTAGACAGTTTTTTACTGAATTGTGTTCTGTGAATCTTATCATTGTACCAGAATCACCGGAAAATTTTGAGGTGGATGGAACTGGAAGCACCTAGATCCATCTTCCTTTGAAGCTGACATTTGTTTGTACTTAAGATTTCTTATTTCCTGTAGAAGTGAAGGACTTGTAACTTAAAAAATTCTTTCAAAAATCAGCAAGAACTTTCTGCATTATTCTCTGCCCAGAATTTGTAATCAGGCCATAGCCTACAAAGTCAGAGATTGCTCCTTTTGAAAGAAAAGTAAAATGCCAGAAGCACAATAGCTGAAGTATTAAACATCGCTCTAGACTACAGCATCCATTTCCCTGAATCCCAAACAGATGGTCCAATGAAAAAGAAGGTCCATGTTTATTCTGGCAGGAATCCTGGTCACTGTCAAGGAAACACTGTCTTCAAAAAAAAGAGATGTTTTAGATGAAAATTCCCAAAAGACAGGCTCTTAGTTTTATATCACTGTAGATTCAGAAATGAAATAATTAATAAAATCTAGTTCAGGTATTGTAGAGATTCACACTGTAATGCCAGGTATTTTTAGTACTCTATAAGGATTCTTGCCTCGTGCTGAGTTGTACTGCATCTTTGTATTTAGAGACAAGAGCAGTGCATCCTGCACAAGGAAAGGGCAAACGATTTCATAAGAAGATGCAGAGTACAGAGTGACAGAGGGTGAGGTACGGAGTCTTTGTTCACCCCATTCCTTGTTTCCCTGGGCTTTGCAGGCACTCACTGAAGAGATATGTGGTTAATACCCTGTGTTGCATTACAGAGCAACTCAGAAGAAATGTTTCTTATAGATAAACAGCCAAGGATTTTTTTTCATCCCAATCACAGACATAAAAAAGGATATTACACAAAAAATTAAAAAGGAAATAAATGACTGTAGATGATAGGTTATAGAGAGGCTGGACAGAAAGAAAGGAGATCAGCGGGATACCTGGATGTCAGCATGATGACGTCCAAAGGCCCATCTGGTATCTATGCAGCAGAGTGAAAGGAGATGTCGGGTAATCAGGGTTTTAAGGTATATTCAGAAAGTAGAAAGGAGGTTCTGAGCAGGGATAGGGAACACAGAAGAATCGCTTATGGAGGGAGGAGGAGAGGAACAGGTGGCCAGAGCCTTCTCTGTCAGGAAATGGTTTAGCAGAGCAGTCTTTATGAGGCAGAGCTTCTTTGCTGTCAGTGGAGGAAGAACAGGAAAAAGCCCAGCCTAATTCCTACAGGTTTTTTTCCTATTTCATCTGCTCATGTCTTGAATACTGAAAATGAGTTCATTCACTTGAATTAATTACAGAAAACATAAAGAATAAACTTCTATATATTTCTGATTTGTTTGACATGAATGTTTCTTCCTCCAGTTTTTCATTTGAGAATAGAATCAGAAGTGGAAGAAATCTCAGAAAAGGGTTGTCTTTGTGAAATTTCCAGTGTCTTTTTCTCTTTTTGAAGAAGTGAAATATGCAGGAAAATTGGATAATGTTTCAGCTGTTTGGATAGTTGCTTGAAGCAAATCCAGTCCCCAAACCTTTCAAGACTTCATTGCTGCAAATGCATATTGACAAACAGACAGCCAAATGCCACAGAAACAGGCTCTGGTAATGCATGTAATCGAATTATAATACCAGAAGAGTGCTGTAAAAGACGGCCAAAATAATTAACATAACCAGTCTTAAATTTGTAATCTGTTTTTTAATCAGAATTACTCTACAAGCAAAGCCTATTCCTTTATCCCTGTGTGAACCCCTACTAATAAGTAACTTCTACGCTTTCATAATCTTGGACTCAAACTTTGTAAGTCAGAGTCAGATTTGTGGACTCAGATTCTTCTTTAACCTGCTTAGACTTGTCTGGCTAATTGAGTAATGCTCTGGAGATGGACAAATCTCAAATAGCAAAAGGAGGAAAGTTTAATACAGGAGATAACATTAACTTTCTATTAACAAACCTGACAGTACTCATAACACACCCACAGGACATGAGAAAAAGACATTTTGTTCCTTCTTTTCACGCTGTCCAATCAAAACATATTTTAAGAGAGGCCTGCAAAGAAAATGTAAAACTTCAAATTCCAACATGTGAAAGCACATTCACCTTGGCAATGGAAGGGTTCCTTAATGCCTTATTCTTACCAAACCATCCTCTGCCATGTCAAGTGGTTGAGAAGTATTGCTTCCTGAATTCCAAAATAAATGATTCCTTGTTTTGAGAGAAAAACATGGGATTTTATCTGAGAATAAGTATTGTCAAAAAAGAGGGTTATTTTGCCCTTCTCTAGTCAGACCTGTGTATTTAGGTGACTTTCTGCAAGTGAACATCCTGGTTAGTGTGTTTAATAAAACTGGTTTCAGAACACCGTTTTCACTTTGTGTAATCAGAATCTGCCTGCTATAATATGGCAGAAAATGGAAGAGGCTGAGATGTCATATTTTCTCTACATCCTTGGAATAAACTGGTTTCTTTGGTTTTCTGAAGACATTTTTTGTAAGTGTATCCTTCTTAATGAGAATTTCTGGGCAAGTGTAAGATCAGGTGAGATGAACTCCTCAAAATCACACTGAAGAAGAGTCTACAACACCAGATTACCAACCCTTTGTACAGAATATCAGCTCATTAAAGGATTTATCATCCCCAGATACATTCCTACAACATATAGGCCCATTTATTTTGTGCTCCCATCTCTTTCAGGGGGGTGATAGATGAGGCTGTTTCGAAAACTGGTAATTATCAGTGCAATGAAATAATTATTTCCAAAATATCACAAGATTTCTGTGCTTGGAATAAGGCAAAATTCTTTAAGTGAAACGAAAGAACTCTAAATTTACACATTGAAAAATCAATATATTTTTTCGGTTTGATTGAAAAAGCATTTTGTAAAATAGTCTTCATTTTTCAAGTCCCATGACCACAGCTGAAACACATAAACTGAAAAGACGTTCTATGAAGATATAAATCTTCATAGAAATCATAACTTTCTTATGCCGTTATTGCTGCTTCTTAGCAAACCATGCAGTCATTTTCCATTCATTTAGAATTCAGTCAAGTAGGATCAATTCAGGCTTAGCTTGTTCGTATCCTGTGATGTAATACCAGCTATAAAGCTGCAAAGTATAAAATCTGGCTTCAGCCAACAAGATCATTATAATGCTCTTCCTTCTGTTCTGACCTTTAAGAGTGTAAGGCAGTGAGGGCTGCCTGTAACCAGCACTTGTGGCAACATGTTGAGTGCAAATACAGATGATGGCTCTGCTGCTATGAATCATCTAGATAACATTATCTAAGCAAATAATTTATTTCAAATGAGAAAACTTTATTAGAAACACTGTCCCGGTTTGAGACAAATTTTGGGAGGAGACTCCGAAAGGGTGTCTCCTCTAAAAAGGCAGAATTACAGCCCCTCCCCCCAGCCAAGGTTCGGAATTAAAACCTTCTTGGAGGGACGTGAAAAAAACCTGTTTATTTAACAAGCAAGGTGCACGCAGGCACAAAAACAAAACAAAACAAAACAAAACTTGAATAATATTAGGCAGTAAACCTTCTCTACTGTGGAGAAAGATGGTGGATTTATTAGAGTCTCTCCTTTCTCTGATGCCGCTCCTCCTGAAGATTTGGCCCAGCTGGGCCGGGGTGTCCAGCAGCTCCTGGCGAGCGTCCCGCCGACTGTCTCCCCCGGAGATGGTCTGATTTTTTTGGATAGTGAAAAATAGGCTGAACAGTCAAAAAAAAAAAGGAACAAAAAAACCAAAAGAAAACTGCAATCCCAGCGGGAAGGGGAAAGGAAAAAAAAAACCTCTGTCCTAACTCACAGCTGGACAGACTACTGGAAGGAAAGAAAAAAAAAGCTTGCGCTTTATCTCAAAGAGATAAAAACAAACCATGCCAAGTTTTTCTCTCTGCTAGCTCAAGGTTACAGGGCCCATTCCTGGGCTTAAGCAGACAATAGGAAAAAGAAAGAAAAAAAACCCCAGAGCATAAAAATCACCCCAGGACAAACACTAAGACTGCCATGCCAAGCATGCAAAATTTAGGAAATGGTAGAACTGAGAGGAAGCACTCAGCTTCAGTTCAAGTTCCCTAATATCTGCCACATTATGGTTGCATTAGAAGGTTGCCAGAAGTTCAGAAAGGATTTTTCCATGGATGTGTTCAGCAATGGGATCCTAGTAGGTATCAAAGATTGTTCTCCCTCTGTTAGAGTGTGTGCAAAACTCATGAACTCACAATCTTAATGTAGGACTATACATTTCCTGGTAGATTTCTGCTACACTTGCTTAAGGAAATCAGTGCCTCAGAAAGGCTGATTGTGTGTATAGGCACATGGTCAGACATGTAGCCAGGTAAGTGCATTTGTAAGATTTGTAAGATGTGTGCTGTGATCATCACACCTCTAAGTCCTGTGCAAGGCAGAGGCACCGATCTCCTTGTGCAGTTCCCATGGCATTCTCCTAGCCGTGGAAATTGGGTCATCCTGGGAGAAGTGGCCCAGTCACTTTGTTCAACTTTGCAGTGCAACACAGTCACTCCCCTTCAGGCTGCCTCCCAGGTAGTGCAGTTGGTTCTTGAGAGCTGATATTATGATCAAATTTAGGCTGGTTTCTGGGGACTGTCTGATGTCTTCTGCATTTGGTTTTATGGCAAGAAGGTGCTCAGAAATTCTAGACTGGACAGTGTGGCTGAACATAAAATTTATTAGAAAAAGAAAAGGATAAAGGAAGCAAGTATGCCTCCTAAGTGTGATACAAGCATCAAACATTCCTTGGGACAACCAGGGGAATAGAATAGGTGGAAGTTGTTACCTCTGCATTGCAAACAGAGAAGCCAAGGCCTGGACTGAAGAAATCTGCCAAAAATGATACTGATATCCAAGGAAAATGGGAATTATTTTATTAGAATAAGAGTTTTCAGCTCTTATTCCTGTGTTTATTCTTCTTAACCAAGCTTCTTGTCATTATTCACATTTATTTTTCAGCACCAGTACTCAGCCTTGACAGAGAGCTTGACAGAGGCACTTTGCAGTCAGCTGGAATCAGTCAGGCACAAATAATTGCCTTGTGAATGTGTGGTATTTTCTTGCCCCATCCAGCTCAGCACTGTAAGTTAGAGCATCTGTAGAGTTACCTACTGTGTGTATTACTGTGGGCCAGGTCAAAATGCTGCATTGCCAGTGTGGTTTTCTGCAGCTCTGTTTACTGGTGTACTTTTTAAACTTGCTATGCAAAGAAGTTAAAACCTACCTTAGCAAGCAATAATGCAGGAAGCACTTCCAATAAAAATAAAAGAATTTTTTAACGCAAATATTTTCCCTAGGCATAAAAAAAATGGAGCAACCATCTCAGATCAACCCAAAAATGCAAACTTCAGCCCTAATCCAAACATCACTTCCAGGAAAAATTCTCAATTACTTTGAAGTGAAGCGTATACCTTCAGTTGCATTTGATAGACAGAATTCTAACACTAGTATCTACATTTATGCAAGGAATCTATTGGGAAACTTGCCTGGAGTAGGGAAAAGGGAATAGGAAATTGTGGCCGGTGAACACAAGAAATTGCCCGAGAACAGTTTGTTTTGTTTCAGCTCAAAACACGCTACTTGTTGCAGTGACTGTTCAAGACCCACTTTAACTGCCCATTGCATAAATTCTATTTAATGATGTAGGCTGCCAGTCTAACTTATTACAGATGGGGCAGTAGAAAATGTATTTCTATTTTCCTTTCTCTAACTCAACACTCAACATTTACATCTGCTGGAAGACTGAAAAATCACCTGTTACTTAGATTTCACTTGCTTTTGACAAATATTAGAACCCAGCTGTATTTTCTAATCATGTCTGGGTCTCCAATATGTTTTCTCAGGGCAATTTTCACTTTCTTTTGTTTTTGTTTTTGTTTTTGTTTTTGTTTTTGTTTTTGTTTTTGTTTTTGTTTTACAATGCTCAATGAGACACAGCAATCAAAAATCTCATGGAAATTGCTCAGGAGATTAAAATGCTAAACAATTTTTCATACACATTCCCCTCCTGGAATAAACATCTTAAACCACAAAATTATCTCTCTGAAGCACCATGCCAGTAGGCTCAGATGGCTTCTCCTAGTATTTACATTTTTTCAAGTCTGCAGTAACTCCAGGGAAATCAGAAGAGGCACTTTGTAGTAAGTTGGATTTTACAAGCTGAAGTTACACAGGATGTTCTGGTGTCTGGAGATACTCTTTAGCAGAGTACATCCAGAGAGGTTCAGCCAGTTGGAGCTCCCACCAGTGAGGTTTCCCATGGGCAATTGCAGGTGTTCCTTTGGAAACCTGTGCTCAGTTCTTTTTGCATTCCCTTCTGATTGAGCCACCTAAATCAGAAAGTTGTTTGGAGGGAAAATTGCAGTGGCACATGGTTGTTAAATATTATTTTATGACCTTTATGTATCCCAAATGGCTTCTATGACTGGGTAATCAATTGTTGCTGGCTAATCAATAATTTTAATATCACTCCTTACCAGTCTCCTAATTTCTGGGAAGAAAAGAGAGATATGGGGATCCATTACCTTGGAAGTGTTAGATTTACTAAAGAAGATTCAAAACAGTTTCTCCAAATAGGCATTGATATATTGCCAGCAGCAATCACTTAAAAAAAAACCCCAAACAAACTAAGACCACCCCAAAACCACTAAATCATCTGAGTTGTTATTTTGTTATTTATCAAATCCATTTTTCTCAAACTACAGATCAAAAATCACAGGGCAGGTTGTGATGTACAAAACCAAATAAATGGACAGGTAAAGATTTAATGTCATATTTTCTAAGTTTGAAGGGGTGGATGAAGTGTGTTTTTCTGGGTCTTTAGGCCTGATCCTTTTCACTCTTTCTGCTAAAACTTCATTCCTCTAGAGAGAAATTTCCTCTAGAAAACTTTCTCTTGTGGCCAATCATTATTTTTAGTAGTTGGCCAAAAGGATAGGGTTGTTTTTTTTCCAAATGTGGATTTTCCAGCTAGTGGGAAGCTCTGTGGGCTTGCAGGTACCTATCTCTATGGCAGAGTGCCTGGGGGCCCTGGCATTGCTGGTTATTCTGGTGCCACAAACCCTGGAAATTATCTTTCTTTTCCCATCAGGGCCAGCTGTGGGGTACCTGCGTAATATGATGACTTCTATTGGTGTCTTCCTAGAAGGAGATCTTTAAAAGTGAGGTCAAATAAATGTTCTATGCACAAAAACACAAGTGACTTTTGGTATTGGTAAATTGAGCTGTGTAGTAAAGTGACCGTTAAAAGTGATAATAACTAAAATTGTTCCAAACGGATAAAAATCAATTTGCATTATGTGTGAGCTTGCAAGCCAGAAAAGGTCCAAGACTTTATTTTTTGGCAACTTTCCATCCAATTTTTCAATCTATATACAGCCTTTTTAGCAGAGTGGGCATTTTCTCTTCTTTTAACATACTTACGCAACCTTAACCCCAAACCTGTTCCAAATTGTAATGTCAATGACCAAAATGTCATAGATATCATTCCAAGAACTTGGAACAAAATTACTTACAACTCTTTGTCTCCATTTTTGCAATCAGATATTTGTCTCAAATTCAGAGAGTGAGATTCTGTATTATTTATTCTTTTAATATTGATCAATGCATTTCTAGCAGTTTGAAATTTTCAACTGAAAAGAATTATAGGAAACTAATATGATATGAATGTAGGATGCAAAAGCAAATATTTATTAATAGTATTTTCCTATTTTAATATTTAAAAAGTCCCAGCAGAGTCAAATTATTGTAGGCTTTAAATCCTCAATCTGTTATTTTTCAGTTGTAAGAAATCTTACCTTTGAGGATCTCAATGACACTCTTAAAAGCTGATCCAATCTCCTGTGCAGTCAGTGGCATAGCATCTAATGCCTTCACCAACTCTGGATCAGTCTCCAAAAACTTTTACTTGTAAAAATATTGAATGCTAAATTCCTCTCTTGTACCTTGGACCCTTTATGTCAGTCAGACATTTCAGAATAAACCTTTATTACTTCCCAACAGGGTTTGAAATCCATCATGGCATAAACTATAAAGAAGCACGTGTGGTAATATTGAACAAAGCGGAAGCTCAAATGATTAACCAGAAGGTTACTCATCTTCCTTGACGTTAGTTTAAGGATTATGTAAGTTTAAGGATTTTATCCTTAAATTATCCTTGTTTGAGGATTACTTTTAAGGATTACTTCGATGTAGATTTGTGAGATTTTTTACTGCATACTAGACCTATTGAATCAGCCATATTCCATGGCAAACATAATTACTAGGAACACCCTCACCCCATGTTTTTATTATCCAATTAATGTTAATCAATCAGTAGAATATGAGGGATGTGGACAATGTATACAAAACAACATTGTTTGCTGGATAAAATTTAATACACAAGTCACTGGAAGATTTCTCTGTTTAGTGGTGGTACATATGAGAACTTATAATTTAAAAAGCCAATATTCTTAAAATAGAAGATTTTCTTATCAAAACCGGGATGGATTCCTATGTCTATTGGTTCTTTAGACTTTTACATTGGAAAGAATATATTGAGATAAACCAAGTCTAATTATGATATGACGTTTTGTGACACTGTGTTACCTCACAGTCAATTAAGACTATTGTGACAGTGAGCTTGGGGAAATCCCCTAGCTGCCACGTTTTAACCCTGTCAATCAAAGGCTCTGTTCCACCTCTGTTATTTTAATATTCATCACTTTGTTTTACTATTCAACAATTACTAGAAACTTCTACCTTTCTCTAACATTAATTGGTTAATGCAAATATGTTCCACCTTTGCCCAGAACTCATTGGAATACTGTCATCCCACATCAATCTGTGATTTGATGAGACCCCTGGACCCATCCCTTCTGACCACCCCTTTCCTTTCCCCTTAAAACCCTGTGTAACCACCCCCTCCACATCTTTCTGATAGCTCACATCCCCCAAAGAGAATAAAATCTGGGTGCTGCTATTAGGGAGTCCGTTCTCGCTTCTTTGTTCCTGCCTGCTTTATTAACAAGGACTGCTCTGCTCTCCACTGCGGAGGCAATACCTAGGTAAATAGATAGACAAAGACATACCGCTCTTCTGCGGCTGTCTATCTGACTGAGGGCACTGGATAATTGTCCCACAGAACCCCAGGCAGTTTTGCAGTCCCCAAAAAGCGTTAGACTGTGACTCAGAAATTCATGTTTCCATGTAACTCAAAGTCTGGCATTCAGGAATTCCAGAGTTGTGCAATCATACATGAAATTTTTTTTTTTATTAATGGGGGTAGAAATTTCTTTGGTTTTGAATTAGTTTTTAATGTGCAATGCCTGGGACTGAGAAGCCCACTCTACATTAGGGACCTTTTCAACCCATCCTCATTTTACAACAGAAGTTCCAGGATTATTTATTGAATAAGTAGGTCCTGTAATTTCTTTTCCTGAAATACTTCTAACTATTTAAAACATGAAACCTGACATTTTATAAAAGCATCATCAAATAAAACAAACTTCAAGTTGTTCTTCTCATAAATAATTCTGGTTTCTTATTATGCACTGCTTATCATGAAACTTGTATCTGGCTAAAGTGGCCCAGATTCTCCAGGCCTAAATAGCATCCAAACAATTTAAGCCTTGGCAAATCAGGAGTATCTGATCTTAAAGCTTATCCTATCTAAGGTATTGTATGGGCTGTTTGTGTGAATGTCTGCATCTTAGCACTAGAAACCTACCAAAAGTTCTGTTCCTGTTTCACTGGAGAAGGCAAGCTGCAGGCTGTGAGCACTCCAGGTAAAGACATATCCATGCCCTTCATACTTCCATATTTTCAACTTCTAACAGCACTGTGCAGGGTCAGTCTCATCCATGACACCTTTGTAACGTGGTGAAGTGAAGGACTATTTCTCTCTATAGCTAGAATCATAGCATTTCTTTTTTACTTTTGTTTTTGTAATTATTTCCTTTTAGAAGGAGAGAAGCTATTCTTCATTACATGTGTGCTAAACCTAGTAATAAAAATTATAACCCAAAATTTCTAACAAGTACCTATCATTATAATGATTATTAGAGATGTATAGTTATGCATTGCTAGCAATAAGTATTTTTGTGGCTTTCCAGGACTTACTCCTCATGCAAGGTTTTCACCATATGTTTGTGCACTGTGCTTAATGAAGTCTACAACAATGAAGCATAGTGCAGTACAATAATAATGCTAAGTTCTCTTGCAGAGCAACCTCACATTAATTTTAAAAGAAACTTTAGCCATTTAGGGACTGCAGAGTTAGGCTAACAATATTTAATGAGATTTGTTCCAAAGTCTATCCTAATATCATCAGCAATTCTGGTTTACAGTTGATGATACAAATAAATAGAAGGGAAATATTTTCCAGAGTCATTAAAATAAGTAGGTAAGAATCAAAAATACAGCTATAGGAAAAGAAGGTGACTATTTATCAAAGTATATTTTATCAGATTTTCTCAGCTTTTATGCTACTTCAGTGAGCGTGAACTTATATGAATTACTTACAAACATCTTTTTGAAAGCTGACTTGACTTCAGGAGTACATTGCTTACCAAATATTTTCCTCATTATAAGGCATTTCATGGGGTAAATTTGCTGCTGTCCATTGCAATGGTGATTATCACTGCTTATGATTAAATATATATTGTAAATCATTTCAGTTCATTGAAACACAATCATTAGACAAGGTATTCTGGATACTGTAAATATTGTATTAAGTGTATGAAATGTCTATCCAATACCTTGGTGGACAATTTGAGAAGGGAACTGTATTTCATTTATAGAAGTACAAATAACATGCAAGACATCGTCATTGTGTTCTCATAATGCAAGTGACGCTGACATTTTTGTGGGGGTTGCAGAAGGAATTAATCAAATTTTACAACCCAGTCAGGATATGAGTACTGGATATAGTCCATGGAAGTGATGGTATGACATCATTGATAGTGACATCTTGCATCATGAGAACCGAAGTCTAAATAAGAACAGCAATTTCTCAGCTTGCTTTCAGATGATATCAAAGGTCCATGGGAAATTTGTTTTCATTAACATGTTCTTTACTGATGGCAGTAGGAAAAACTTTTTTTTTTCTGGAAAAAACAAATCAACATTTTTTTTTAAAGTAGTGAATATCCGTAAGTCTTTTTAATTTGAAACTTCTTCAACATATGCTTTGCATTCTGATGCACTAAAGACTTCAAAATCATTACATCACATCTTTTCATGTTTTCATCACAGTGCTGTCACACAGCCTTCTCTCCCTGTCCCTTGGGAAGGTTTTTCTGGCATCTAACTGCAGCTGAGACCTTGGCTCCAACACCAAGCATGAGCTAAAGCCTTCACTGAGTCTCTTAATGATCATCATACAGTGTGAAAGGTTATCACAGGGTTTTCATGTGTCCTGTGGATGTGAAATGGCTCATGCAAAACAGAATCTCAGGACAGCTGGAGTGGGAAGGGGCCTCTTGAGATGATCTAGTTCAATCTCCCTGCTCAGAGCAGGGTCAGCTGGAGCAGGGAGCACAGGGCCACGACCTGTCAGATTTTGAGTATCCACAAGGGTGAAAATGCCACAACCTCTCTGGGCACTTTCCCATATTCTGACAGCCCCACAGTAAACCCCAAGATTTTCTTATGTTTCAGTGGATTTTTCCATATTTCAGCTGGAGCCAAAAAAGATCACATGATGACACTATTTGCACTATTGGTCTGTAGCACGGATGGGCCAAGGAG